>JAMKQA010019053.1:0-19234 GCA_024699735.1 Posidonia australis
GCTAGTAAGATCCGCTACCAACTCTTGCTAGGGAATTTCGCTTGGAATTTCTACTAGATCCTTACACACAAAGTTCAGAAAACATGCAAAACCCAACTCTGAAGACACGGAAAAATCACTAAAAAATCTGTAAAACTTCACCAAGATCACAGGAACCATTTAAGAACATCTAGAGCATGCATAGATATCATTTAACACCATCAAAACACAAGATTAACATGATTTCTATCCTTTTTTCAGATATCATGCATATTCCACAAAATTCCCTGGAAAATTCCCTGAAAACTCATAAATCAACTTTCCCCACATATTTTCCATGTTTCCATGCTTCCATGATATTTACCACATCAAAATACACCGAAGCATGCTTTCTAGGAATTAAAAGAGAGAGGGAAACACGTACTCAATGGAGTCCGTCGGCATTTCCCAACTCCAACGAACTTCCCGACGTATGCACCTCGCCGACGCCTCACGCTTTCTAGCGATGACGAGATCCGGTGGTTGACGACTCCTCCCCCACAGATCTCTCTCTTGTCTCATCTCTCCCACTCTCACTCTGCCTCCCTCATCTCTCCCTTTCTCTCCCCCACACAGGCCGGCGAAAGGGGTGTTTTAAACACCCAAGTGTCACGGGTGGGACATGGCAGTCGTGGTGGCAGCGCGTTAGGCGCTAACGCGATGGCAGGTTAAACGAAAAATCAAGGTAGAGGTGTCAGGAGGTGTTCACGGTTTTTCTAACAGAATATTGGTCAGGTTGCTCGTCGATGATTCTCGCGGTTGAAACCCGCCTGCAAATCTTGCCACCAATTTCCACCACCAATTCTCGCCATGAATTCCCGCCACCAATTCTTGCTTGACCCTTATTCTGGGGTCCAAAGAGAGGAAATGAGGGCTCCAACCACACCAATCATCAGCAAACTATTCAAACACAAGCACACATTCCCATAATCATTGGGAAAACAAACCCCAGGGGATAATTTCTCATATAGATCTCAATATCAAAATACATGTCATCCCAAGATACAACTCTAGATATTACAACATCACATGTGTCCAAATAAGGAATGGTTTTCAATTTATAAGAAGGTTAACAATGGAAATGTTTCTATAGCCAATAATGCCGTTTATAGATAAATTGATAGTGGAATACTATTCATATCATAACACATGATAGTGTAGTTAGAACTTTAACCAATGTACGACACGTTTTAGAATTAGATAAGAATTTAATACCATTGATGGCATTAGATGACAAGGGATATAAATATAGTGATGGAGGTAGAGTAATTTAGGTGCACAAACAACTTGGTCTGAGCATTGCCTTTGTGGAATGAATTGTCTTACAAACTGAACTTGACGTTGCTTGCCGAAAAGACAATGCTTATAGAATTCAAAGTCTCAAAGACAATGCTTATAGAAATTAAAGTATATTTTTTACATAGAAGGACTTGAACCTGAGATAGGAGAGATGAGTGAAGTATCTCAAAGACTACAATTTTAGTCTATCCTACCATCTAGGAAAGGCCAATGTAGTCGCAGATGCACTAAGTAGACGCACTCTTGTCATGGCTAACTTGATGGTTAAGGAATGACACATGTTGTAATATCTGTGCTTAGATTATTTAGAATGAATGTAATTACATTAATGTAATCTGGATAATTAGCTTAATAATAATATTGTATTTCAAGCTCTCTTTGTTATGGTAATTTGTCTCTGGTAATTCCCTTTCGTGTGATAGTTTGGACCGATGTGTGTACCACATGTGCGTCTGTGGGACTAGTGCAGGGCCGAAGTTAACTCTATGCGGTGTCCACTGCCCTTCATTGTGCTCGTTGTAACGACTTGTAGCCTTCTGCCATACCTCCTTCATCGATTCATCGAGATTCTCCACTGTGTCATCGACGATGGAGGACAAGGAGGCGACAGACATATAAGGGAGTAGGAGATAATGCTGGGAACGACACGTCGATGGAAGAAGAGAAGAAAAAGAATCAGGGTGAAACCAAAGAGCTTGAGAGAAAGAGAGTGATAAAGAGAAGAGGAAGTGGGTGCTCATTAGTTGAGGAAGTGTCGTTGGAGATCCTGGTGCTCGGAGGACTTGCCAAAAAGGAGAGAAAGACCATCAAGGGAGAAGGAATCGTTGGAATCACTTGAGTGTACGCGTTCCCCCTTCTCATTCTTCCTTTATGTTTAAGTTTCAAATCCTTGAATGATGCTACGATTTAGTGTAAAAAGCATGAATATGAGTAGATTCGAGAAGGATCTTTAATGTATGATGATCTTGCAATTTTTCCATGAATTTACAAGTGTTTATGTTGAATTTTGAGATGCTTGCTATAGTAATGAAGATTGAGATGCATGCCTTGTGATATTTATATCTTGAGATACATACTATGATTTTTTATGAAACTTGTCCCAAATAGAAATTGACTAGGCATGCTGGAATATATGTTTTATGTAGAATTTGTGGCTTACCTGAAAGGAGTCCGTCGGAGGTCCCAACTTCGATGAACAAAAGAGTTAGAGCCTAGGGAAGAATTCAGAAAATGGGAAAATTAGTATACTAAATAAAATTAGTATGTCGTTGTAGACACCTCAATTTTGCAGGTTGAAAGTGTGGTGGCTGGACTTTCAATCACCAATGAGCTCTAACCCTAATTGAATCCATTCTAAGCCCACAAAACCCAATTTTGGCCCATTTAACTCATTGAAAGGCCATATAACTCATTGAAGGCCCATTTAATTCCTTGAGGCCCACTTAAGCCCACTTGGGCCCACAAGACCTATTTTGGCCCAATTGAAGCCCATTAGGCCCATGAAGGCCCACAAGGCCCTCATAGGCCCATTAAGTCCCACAAAGTCCATTTAACTCATTGAAGGCCCATGAAGGCTCACCAAGGCCCATTTAATTCATCCAAGGCCTCATTTAATTCATCCAAAGCCTATTTGATTCAACCAAAGCCCATTAAGCCCATGAAGGCCCACCAAAGCCCATGAAGCCCATTAGGCCCATGAAAGCCCATGTAGGCCCTTTTTTCTAACATAGGTTTGTTATAGGTTTGTTAGTGAGTTAGTTAGTGATTAGTGAGTTTGTTAGGGATTAGTTAGGTTGTTAAGAAGTTTGTTTAGTTGGTTTTGGGTTTATTAGAATAGTTTGTTATGAGTTTGTTGGGTTGTTAGTGGACTTCCTAGCTATAAATAGGACTGGGTGGTCTGAGAGAGAAGGGAGGATGCAAGAGAGAGCTCTTGGGAGAGAGAGGAGCTCGCAGTGGAGGAGGAGAGGCGATTCCGGCGACCTCTGGCGAGCTGCAAGGGAGAAATCCCACTGCCAGACCAGGTACGCCTTCCTCTAGCCTCTCTTGCTTTCAATTATAGATTCCTAGAGTCTCCTCTCTCTTTCTAGATTGTTTCCGAGCAATTCAGCGGTCTGAATTGCTCCCTGGAGCTCGCCGTCGCCGTTTTCCGACAATGTAGGTGGGGGGAACGATCCAGGGCAAGGCCCTGGCCCCTGAGCTTCCTCTCCTCCTTCTTTGGTCTCCCCGGTGCTCCACCGCCCCTTGGATCGCCGTTCCGACGCTTCCAGCAGCCTCCACGCCGATCGCCGGAGGATAACGCCAGAATAGCCGTCGTCGGAGAAGACAACCACCTCAGAGGTGGATTGCGCATCTCCGGTCCTCCCGAGCCTCCAAATCCACTCCACGAGCCGCCGATCATCACAGCGACCAAGCCCGCCAAAGAGGATGCCGTTGACGCCTGTCGGAGCACGTCTCCGCTCCCTACTTCTCCACACCGCTCCAGAAGGGATGAGGAGACTCCCCGATGCTCCAAGATGCCTCCGCAACCGCTGGAACGCCGCGTTGCTGCCCTCCTGAGGCCCTTTCTTCCCCGATGCCATCGCCGGAGCTCCTTAACGGCGAGGGAGGTGGGAGGACCACTCCCACCGTTTGATCCCTGATCCACTCTGTTGGATTCTCTCCTCTCACTCCCTTCTTGCTTCCGTGAGGTCTGATCTCAGATCAGACCAAGGGAAGGCCTTGTGTGCCCCCTTTGGCGGCAAAGCACCATCGCCGGCGACCGTTGTTTTTTCTTTCTTTTAAAACAATTTATAAAAGCATTTATTTTAATAAACTTCTGAAACTGTGTTTTTCTTGCATTTAGGTCCTTTTTGTATTACACTTTGGTCTTTTTATTACAAACAGGTCCTCCTCTCATTTTTCATAAATCATTCGATTAAAGTTTTAACTGAAAATATTACTTTTTTCACCCTGAACATTTAAAATAATGTTTTCTGAGTTTAAAACTTTAGCAAAAGCCCTTAAGTTTTCTTTTAATGCATTTTATTCAGGAATTTTGCATAAGAGACCCTGAGCTTTCTTGAAATCGTTTTAAAAGTTCATTTTGTTTGGTTAATTTGCATTTAAGCCCCTGCATTCTTCTGAGATCATCCAGGATGTTGTTCTTGGTGGTTAAATTGCACTTCAACCCTTGGAGTTTTTGAAAATTTTTCTGAAGCATGTTTTCTCAGGGTAAATTGCACTTTAACCCTCTGTCTTTACTGAAATTCTTCTAGATGCTTTATTCTGTTGGGTATTTTGCAGGTGTAAAATGACTGTTTTGCCCCTGAAACTTTCTAGAAGCTTTCTTAATCATTTTTCTTGCATTTTTACCCTGAATTTCCACTGATTGTTTTAAATGCATGTTTAGGTGGTAAAATTGCATTTTGACTCCTAAAGAACTTCATTTTGACTAGGAATGCACATTTGGCCCCAAATTTCCTCATAATTGCATAGAATGTGTTTTCCTATATATTTTTGATGACTTGGGCTTCAGAACTTCAGTTTTCTTCGGAATTTGGGCTTTTTGCACAAAACCCCCTAGAGTTTTCATATTTGCATTCACACTTGCATTATGCATATCTTTTCACATCTTTCCGCACAAGTGTTTGTGTCTTTTCTACTTGGCTTTGCGCACGCTTTCCTAGCTTGTTTCTAGCTTGGTTTTCTCCTCGTTTCCCGGATTTCTCCCGGTTTTCCGTGTCTTTGACTTGATTTGGTTTTCCATTGCCCAAACGCGTATAGTAAAAGGCTTGTCAAAGTCGACATGGTCCCGAAATGAGGATTAATTTCCCTTTTTTGATTTTCTCAGATTTATTCGAATTTCCGCTGTTTTGTGGGATGCTTTCCGAGAATTTCTTGATTTTCATGATTTTTTCATCGCCCAAGAGTGTACAGTAAAGCGGCATTCTCAATGCCCACATTTGTCCCTCGAATTAACTTTTTCCCTTTATTTCACTTCTTTACTTTGATTTGGCATGTTTTCAATCATCTTCATGCATAAGCATATAGAATAAGCAAGCATACATTCATTAGACCAATGGCAGTAGGAAACCTAGAAAGATCGAGTTTTCTCAGGCGCATGGGGGTGCCTAACCCCTTCCCCATGCGAAACCAGAATCCTTACCCTTTCTCTAGCCTGCATTCATTTGAGCATTGTCCATTAGGCATGGAGCACACACATACATTCTGCATCTTGTTTGCTTCCCAGATTTTCTTGTATTTTTTGGTTTTTCTCATCTTTCCATTAAAAGACTAGGTGGCGACTCCTTTCCTTATCCTTTTTAGCTTCCCTTGGTGTTTCCGAGTCTAGTCTCTTCTTCCGGATTCACCATCTTTGCTGTGACCGTATTGGGTCTCCTTGTGTGCTTTCACGCACACGGTAACAGGAGAGTCGTGCAAGGGTTCCACCGTCATGGTCACAGTCGTTTTTTTATTAATTTTCAGTTCAACCTTGATTTGGTTGACTGAAATGTTCTAGTCTTCGAAACCAGGGAAATTCGGACTACCGTTTCGAAAATTTGGTTGCACGATCTGGGCATTGGGCCCATTTCGATCTGCCGATTTGGTTCGGAATGCCAAACCAGACCCCAGAGGCAAGTAAGATTGAATTAAATAAAGAAGTTTATGAATGGATTTTTACGCTTAATTGAGATATTTTGACATAATGTTTAGAAAGAACTTTATAGAGATTTATCAAAGACATTCTAGAAGAAAAGAACATGTTTTACAGAAAGGATCCCTATAATGGGAAAGATTTAAAACAAAGATTTTCAAAGAAAAGATGCATATTTTCAGAATGTGATTTCTAGAGTTGGCTCTGGTTAATGACACTTGGTGCCCCAAGAACGGTGTTGAATTGACCGGGTAAAATAACTCGTGAGCTCAAACACCAAAAAAAAGGGACGTTGGGTAACGCATCCCCATTGTACAGAGAAAATAGTGTGAGCCTATTGGCTCAGTAGAGCCTAAGAAGCCAAAGAGTGCGGCCTATTGGCCGAGGTAGATGGTGGAATGCCCAGTACGGGGACTTTCACCATGACAGTGTAGGAGGTTGAGGTTGGTGCCTCTTCCCTCGTTTGTGGCTAGGTCACTTCTGATCAAGATGGCACTAGAAAAGAAAAGAGTTTTTAGATTTGAAATTCAAAAATTAGATTTAAACTAAAATCGAGTTGTGTTTTAGCCAAATTCTAGCTGAAAAGAGATTAGAGTTTTAGGGCTAGTCCAGCCAAGAATTGTGTTTTAGTCAGATTTGAGATTTTGTTTTTAGGCTGGAGTCTAGTCCTACAGATATTTCCAGAAATACATTAAATTAGTACATGAGTTTTAGAATAGAAAGAAAGATTTTAAAAGAGTATGATTTACTGAGTTTTCTCAGAAAAAGGATTTCTAAAACTTAAGTAAAAGATTTATTCAAAGTTTTAGTTCTAGTGGGAACTCAGATTTGGAACTACAGAAAGATTCCCAGAAAAGTTTAAAGAAGCTTTGGAAAACCTAGAATTTAATTATAGATGTTTTCTGTCGTATTTTCCTAGTGGGCGTGTATTGGGTAACTTAGAAGTCACATACGTGTGTTTTACCTTGTTTTATTTTCAGGTGCGTAATTGGAGTGTAATCTAGTCCAGTGTTAAGGGACAAGAGCCACTAACCGCACACACAAGTTTTGAGTAGTTTTCAGTTAAATTTCTTTTTAAGTGCATTAATCCTAGTTTTGTAGCTTAGATTCTGTAGTGCCTGGTTTGGGAGCGTTACACATGTTGGAAGGATTGGTCGAGTACAAACCTTGGAAGAAACCTCAGGGACCTATTAGAGCTTAGATGGCTAATTTGTCTATTTGCCTATGGTTATTGGAAGCAATTGTGGCTGCTCAACAATTGGACCCCTTTGTACATGAAATCTGGGAAAAGTTGAAGACAAGGGAGGTGTCCCATTTCTCTGTTAGTGTAAATGGTAGGTTGAGGTACAACTTGTGCCTGTACGTACCTCTTGTAGAAGAAGTGAGGCAAAGATTGTTAGACAAAGTCCACCGGTCTAAATACACAATTCATTCAAAAAGCACCAATATGTACAAGGACCTAAAAAGGAACCTTTAGTGGGTTAGGATGAAGAGAGAGATTATTAAGCATGTAGCGAAATGTGGAACTTGCTAGATGGTAAAGATTGAGTACCAAAGTCTGGAGGGACTCTACAACCTTAAGATATTCCAGTTTAGAAATGAAAGCATGTATCTATGGACTTCATGACTATAATGACCCGGACTTTTAGTGACATTTTTAACCAACTTCTCAGTCTAGAGTTATGGGTCTTCCACATATGGCTACCACAAATGGGTGGTGTAGAATAATTGTGCGGAAAATTCAGTATTCTGGACTAGGACTTAAGCTTATTTCATGGATTCGACGTTGTGAGGACGTAACCTGATGTCTTGAGTTCGAGGTATTGTGTGGACCCTTGTGGAGACCTTGAGGATTGTCTCGGAGTTGTGGTGGGTGTCAGTGAGCCCTGATTGTTAATTTCCCCCTGGAATGAGCTACTTGAGCTGAAAGAGGTTGCATGGTTGTGTTTGGGTGTTTGGGGCCCTATGTGGGCGTAGCTTTCTTTGTAAGCTATGCGAGAATCTTCCTTCAGAAGTCACTTATGAATGTTCTTCAAGAAACTACTCATGAATCTTCCTCCAAAAGCCACCTGTGAAACTTCTTCAGGAAGCAACTTGTGAATCTTCTTCATAAAGGTGCTTGTGAGTCTTCTTTCAGAAATCACTTGAGAAATTTCTTCCATAAGTTATTCATAGAGCTTCTTCTGTAAACTATTCGTGAAGCTTCCTCCATAAACCAGTTGTAATCTATATAAAGAGGTGGAGAGGGGAGGAAAAGGAGGAGAGAACAGAAGAGGAGGAGAGGGAGAGAGAAGAGAGGAGAGGAGAGGAGGGGAGGCTGCCATCGGCTGAGCTCATCGTCTATTGCCGGTTTATCTAGGTACACATCCCAAGACTCTTCTATTTTAATATCAAATTTGGATTGTAAGAGCATGGTAGTGTGATTTTGTGGTATGAATGCTTGAAAGATTTCTAAGAGATTTATGATAGTCTTGTGGTCATTAATGGCGTTAGGTGCATTGTTTGGGTAAATAGTGTCCATAAGCTTTGCTTGATGATTTTCTTAGGATCCGTTGGTCAGATCTTTGTGTTTTTAGTATTAAATTGTAGAACTCGTCAAGATCTTCAGTTTGGTATTGTTACATGAAAACAACCTTTTACTGATGACCTTGACTGTCGATAAAAGTGTATAAAATTGTCAATATAGATATAGTGACGGTCACTTGACGATTGACTGATTGTCTGATTGTCGGCTAAAGTCCCATCACTAAATGGTATTGTGATACTTTTTTGTGACCATCAGTAAAAGTTGTTTATTATGATGCCTGTTTTCGTCGTTATACATATTTAATTTACCGACAATCACTATTGCAACCATCCCAAAAAAGTGACTTTACCAATGGATAAAGAGATATATATGCCACTAAAGATCGAAACTTTACCGACACATTTTTATTTCTTTTATTACTAATTATATGTTGTAGTGACGGTTAACTATATAAACTATCACTATATTAATTATTTATTGACACCATTCAATTCCTCATGTTAGTATATATACATCATAATGACGGTTAACAACAAGTTCTGTCAGTATATTAACCATTCATTGACATTTTTTTATTTATAACATCAATAATTATATATTACAATGACAATGAACTAGGTAATTATATCAAATGGTTCCAATAACAAATGTTCATTTAAAACTATTTGCATTACATAATTTGTCTCAAATATGCATCACATAAATTGACGTAAACATAAGCACCAACTATTTACAAACACATGTTTAATAGAAAAGGTTTTTTTTTTGAGTTGAAAAGTAAAATGCCACAAATGTTTTATCAAAGAAAATTCTTTTGGCAAACAACATTTTAACACATATTTTTTTTATTTTACAAACGAACTGATTTCCTCTTCTTTCTTTAGAAGTTCCTATTGCACTTCATTAGGCTTCTAAATTTAGCTTCTTTCTCATTTGAAATAGGATTGGATCCTTATATATGCTAAACATCAGGAGCACAAGAAGACCATTGTTAGAGCATCCAAAAATGAATGTGTGATTCCAACAAGAATTGGACTAGTCATTATTGCATGTTGCACAACTTACTTTGGTTTGATTCTCTCCAAAACAAACTTTGTCAAAGCATCACTGATATGCACAAGATCTAAATTCAAGTCTTGGTTTGTCCAACTGCAGCACAATGATAGAAAAATTAACATATTTGAATCTAACAAGCTGAAAAACTATAGAAAATATGACAAACCAAATAGATGATATAAATGGATTAATCTAAGCCTCACAAATATTTGATCAAGACGTTGAATATCATTTTCGTTATTCAAAGGTTGCACAAGTGTGAAGCATTCCGTCTGGAAAAAGAGCACGAATAGACTCTCGAATCTGTTGTTCTGTGAATCAATTATTGATTTGCAAGTCTTTAATAATATATAAAAATGCACATTCTAAACAAATGATGAGAAAATACACATAACTTCATTCTTTGCAAGTAAATCTTTTCTTCCGTCTTGCATGGGCTTCAATGCTAACTCCAAATAATCTTTCCTTTATCATATTCATACTCAACATTAAGAAATAAACATGCACATACATTAGCAATACAAAATGTTAAACAATGAATGCTTGACTCTATCTTATATAGTAATGAAAAATAACAACCAAAATTTATGTCAAAGTACCTTTTAACATGTCAATCATTTGTTTCAAAATTACTTGTTCAACTACCTCAGAATGTGATTCCTAAATGTAACGAAGAAATAATCAGAAAACCTATTTATATAGTAATACACTGCAATTGAAATAGAATTGTATCTAGTGTAATGTAAATTAACTGCCTAGTTAAAAAATTTGACAAACAAATAGTTAAAAAATATCTACAACAATAAACACAATATGACATCTATAAGACTCTTCTGATAAAGAAGTTTTACTTGTCTGGCACTTTAAATGGTAAACTAGCATTGTATTTAAGTGCATTTCAAATAATGATAGAAATTGTGCAACAAACATTTTTGGTATTTTTGATTAAACTTGCAAGTGTAGCTACTAAAAATTGTATTTTCTGTACAGATTAGTAGTTAAAGAAAGAATACAAACCCATGTTTAAAAATAATAAAAACATACAACTAACATCCTTCTCTTGAAGCACCTTGGTTTAAATTTGGTAACTAAATCTTGTGTTTTCATTAGACCCAGGGTCATTAAAACATTTCGGATTTCCACTTTAGCAATAGAACCAACAGATGAAGATTGGAAAACAATCAGAAATAAACAAGCAGAAATAATATGACCAAAAACATATATATTTATATTTAACAAGGAAATCCATAATTTTATCTGTTGGCATCGTCTCACATGATTTAGCAGTGTTGGATAACTCTTCTATCACATGATCAAACTTCGAACCACCATACAACTAACATGAACATGATAATACAAGAAAGAAAACTCTATACTAAGTTTGCTAATGAAGAAAAAAATTGATTATTGAATATAAAGTAAAAATTGACAAGGATAATAAATTGCTATGTGCTAAACTAGATAAATTGTTACAAAGGGAATACACTAATAAAAATAAACTAATGCATAAACAACCTGTGCTACTAAAAAATCATGTCAAGAAATCATTGCAGTCATTACTGTCAACTAACTCAATATCACTTTGAAATTTAAAGGAACTTTCCAAGAAAAAAATTAAAACATGTGGGGGCAATACAGATGAGGTGGAATCTTGTTTCCATGGAGTAGTTCTTGGTGGTGGTGGCTGATTGCTTGCATACGGATAGCCACCACTTGAATTTATAGTTGAATTCTCCACAGATGGGTTATTTGTAGTAGATAGGCTCTGTGTCCCTGGAGCTGGAGGTTATTTGTAGTAAATAGGTTGTCTGCAGGTAGCCTGATGAACTCAGGTAATCACCAGCATTGTAATAAGTGCCTGAATAACAAACTAGTCCACAAGGAGTGGGGAAAAAACAAAATTTTGGGGCGGACCACCATGGAGATTAAAAATAATTGAAATTGGTGCTCCAACACTTCATACCTTCTTTCACTCTGATGTGGATCTCAAGTAGGTAAAAAAAAACTAGTTCAAAACTAAAATGGATACAAAAGTATTGTATATCCATTGCATGTTTTTGAATCCTTTCCATTCGTTTCCAGCCAAAAATAATTATACTCTAACATGAAGAGAAAGTTTTAGACTAATGAAAATTGAGAAAGTTTTAGACTAACGAAATTTGAGAAAGCTTTTGTAATACCCGTAAAATTCAAATTTGTAATTATTTACATTTTAATGAATTTATTCCTAAACAGGTGTTACTGTTTCGAAGCTTGTTGTGTGGTTTAGTGCTTTTGAGCTTAGGCATCATGGGTCGACTTCTGTTGCGTGTCCCTGTGCGTGGTTTGACACTATGCGTGTGGAGTCCAGGTGTGGGTTTGTGTGGGGCCCGCGTTCGTGGACGAGTTGATGGTGTGAGTTGGCGAGCTTGCGTGGCTTGTGGTAGGCGAGATGCGTGGTTGTGCATGCGCTCAGCTACCATCTTGCATGGTTTTATAAGCCCATGCGTGCGACCGACTAGCTCAGCCTTTCTCTCCTCTTTTTTTCCCTTTCGCTTTCCGTCCCGAGCACGCCACTTTCCTTCCTTTCCTCTCCCTCCATTCACGTCCTCCTCCTTCCCAATTCACTCTCTCTCTTCCACTCTCCCTCCTCCCCTACCTCTCTCCTCCTCTATTTGGCATGCTCAAGGGCCGACGACGGTGTGCAGTAGCGTGACGTGGTGCGTGGAGCTCTGAAATTGTGTCCCTGAGGTAGTGGAAGCCCCGAGGACGTCGTGATGGTCAGAGTTGACCGGAGGATCGCCGAAACCCACATTACAGGGACGCATCTCCAATCCCTATAATAGAGAGCATAAAATTGATAGGATTGCATGGAATCTAGGTAAATTTACATTTATAGAATTAATTGTGATTTTATTACTATTTATAGTGGTTGTAATTTAGGTCGTTTTGACCCTCAGACCTTTGTAATTTTATATCTTGATGCATGGTAAATGGATTTTTATTTTGTTTGTGTGGATTTAGAGTAGACTCAAGGGTCTACATCTTATGTTTATGTGAGATTTTTTGGTGGTTGTTTTAGAGGTCCGATCGGAGCTCCCACTTTGGGCAATTTTGAACAGTATGGTTTCGATCGTTTCCTAGGATTCGCAGAATTCGGCATACCGAATTGGAAATGGCAAACCGAATCAGTGAATTTCGGTATACCAAATCCGTTCAGCATGTCGTTTTTCTGATAGTTTTGGTCCTCTGGTCGATTCAGCCTACCAAATCCTTCTGGTCAACCGATCTAGTGAATTTCGGCATACCGAACCCAATTTTCGGCATGCTGAATCTAGGCCCAAATACTTTTGTAAAATATGATTTTCTAGGGTTTTCCGGATTGGTTTGTTTTGTCCCCTTGAAGTGGGATTGTAGGCCATCAGTGGTGGTCCCTTAGGGCACTTGATGTGCCGTTTTGTCATGGTTTTGGAAGAGTTTTCAAAGATATGAAAATGGTTTGAAAATGATTTCATAGAGATGAGTTAGCAGATTTGGAAAATAGTTTTCCTAGTTTTCTGTGTGTGGGCCGAGATAGTGTGGGACCGTGTCGTCCGAACCAGGGAATGTGACGACATTTTTGGGTGGTCAGGCACGACTCTCTGGTTAAGGTCGGGGGCCAAGATACCTGAGGTTGAGGGGCGTCGAGTCTTGGAGGTATGAGACTCCTTGAGTGTCGTCTCGAGGCTAGGGTTGTGGTCCACAGGTTGAGGTGTCTTGTGACATGATGGAGAGGTATGATACTTCTACTGTCGTCGTGAGTACTGAGGCTCAGGTGTCGTCGAGTATGGATGTATGATACTCCCTCCTGAGCATCGTGTGTGGAGGACGCCGAGAGGAGGCATACCCTGTGGTGGCTAGTGCGGGTGGGACACGTGCCCCGTAGTTAGTAGCGTCCTGAGAGACAGGACAGCCTTCCCAAGGAGGGGTTGGCTTTTCGATGGTTCTCCAGAGAGGGAGAATCGTGGAACGGTGAATGCTCCTGCATTGGGTGGTCGTCACCGTAGTAGTGCAGAACGTCGTGGTCACTCCTCGAAGGACTACGTGTGGCCAGAGTTTGGTTGCCTAGCGTCGAGCTTCTCGACTCACTATGTGTGGTTTTGGCCATTGAGGGTCTTTGCTTGTGGTTTTGGGCTAGTAGAGCCCTAGTTGTGGTTTTGGTTGATGTGGGCCTGGTTTGTGTGGTTTTGAGAAATGATTTGCGAAATGAATTTAAAAGAAAATTAATTATGATTTGCTTTCCGTGGTTTTCTTGGAGTGCGTACTGGGTGGCTTCTGTTACTCATGCGTTTTCCTTGTGTTTTTAGTTTGCAAGTGCAGACATGCAGAGGTTTAGCGCAGTGCATATAGTCTGGAGTCTCCTAGTCGCACACATAGGTTCCTGGTAGTTTAATATCTCCTGTTTAGCTTTAATTTTCCTGTAGTTTAATTTGTTTTAAATTATTATAGAAAATGTAGGGTATTATAGCTTTAGACTAATGAAATTTAATGTCCAGCTATGTGCATGCTAGAATAACTATCATGAATAATTACTAAAGTATTTTCAATGTACAAATAAAATGCAAACACTAGCAGGAAAAAGACATTAGTCAACGGCCAACTGAAAGTAGCATATACGCCATTTGGAGCATCACTATGTTTCAACACGATTTCTCCTTGCTTAGATTAAAACTCATCAACCTGTCAAAAGTTCCTTGCAGATTATATCCCATAACCAAGCACACTCCGTATCCCTATCGACTACCTATAGACTACAAACATGTTTTAGATACCAGTCTCATTCAATAAAACACTGTTTACGATGCAAAAAAAAGCATGGTTATCACCCCATAGAAACTATTTCCCCAGATTCTATCAATATTCAACCAACAAAAATCTACAAAAAAGAACTTTATAGTGCTTGAAACATTCAAAAGAGAAAACATGGATTCCTCCATAGAGTTAAGACCTACCTCGACCAAATTGACACCGATCTCCGCCATATAATCTCCACCTGTAGTCATCTTACCAAAAAAACTAAAATGTTATCTGTGCAGAAAAATAAAAAATGTGCTAAGAAAAACTACATCAGAAAGGGGTTATGGGGCATAAACCCTAGAATCAACGGTAATTACATCTGAGCATAGTTTTAGCAGTGTCATTGAAATAACAACAGCATACATCTGAGCTATTAGATTATTTTTGACATAACCCACTCAACAAGTTATCAATAACTAAGCTTCAAAAAATCAGTAACCCGGATTGGCATAGTGGTGAAGCTACCAATCCAATTAATCAACCAATTAAACCAATTTTCCTACCATAAAGGTCCGAAATACAATGTCACTGTAGACACCTCAATTTTGAAGTCACTTAGCAGTAAGCTCCTCCGGTTGATGCTTTGGTTGCGACCACCAAAGCTCTGGCCCATTTAAGCCCACACTAGCCCTCACTGACTTAATTAAAATAAAAACCAAATAAAACACATTTAAAATCCACTTAAAATCCAATTTATAAAACAAAACTGTAATTTAAGTCAAAGTCAAATTTAAAACACTTAAAATCCAATTAATGAAACAAAAACCCTAATTCAAGTCAAAATCAAATAAAATCCAATTAAATCCATTTAAAATCGATGTAATTAAGCGAAAACCCTAATTAAAGTCAAAATCCATGGAAAACCCTAATTAGTTGAAATTCAAAACCCTAATCAATCCAAAAACCCTAAATAAACCAATAAACACTAATTTAAAACACAGAAACCCTAAAATTAAAACCATAAACCCTAATTAAGTCACAAAACCCTAATTCAAAACCAATTAATTAAACCTTAAGTCCTAAAATCAAAAATCAAATTTTAATTACAAAACCCTAATTAAAAACTTAAATGTAGCTCGTTTCTTTAATTACAAAACCCTCAAATTTTAAAATCAAGCTGCCACCGTCGATCGCCGTCGAGAGGCATAGGGGATCACCGGGCCTCCTCGCTTCACGCCTTCAATGCAGGAGCCTCCACCACATCTCCATGAATTCATCTGCGCCGCTGCATCGTCGTTTGGGCCGTTGGGGAGCCCCGACAATCCACCGCAGCCACCATCGCCGACGTAGGGGATGGGGGAAATGACTTAGGCCACCCCAGCCCTCGTCGAAGCCACCAGAAGATTCCTTGCACGGCTCTGGAGGTCTACCGTGTGTCCCCACGCCACTCCAGTCATCGAAGCGTTGTGCCGTGTCATCTCCGTCACCATTCAAAGAACCTCACCGGAACGCGAGGTGGGGGGAGGGCCTCAGGCCTCCCTAGCCTCCCCAGCCTTGCCTAGCCTCCCAGAGACCGTCGCCGTGGCCCCTTGGAGCTTCCTCAACCGCCGCTCGTCATCCACCGCCACGGGATCGCCGCTACTGCATCGTCGGAGAGATCACTGGAGGGAGAATGTCACTGATCCTCCAGCGATCTTCGAAGAAGACTTTTTTTAGGTTAGCCCCTTTAGTTTTAGTTCTTTACTCATAGGCCCATAGTTTATTACAGTTAAGTCCTTTTCATTTAATTTAGGTCCTCCCCTTTTGTATTTTAGTCCCTACAGTTTAAACAAACTTTAAATTCTTTATTTTCTTTGTGAAATTTGCATATAATTCCCTACATCTTTGGTTTTTTCATTTTTAATGCATTCTTGAATATTTTATCATGCTTAGGTCCCTATTTTAATATTTTCCTTGCATTCAAGTCCTGAACATTTACATTTGACCCTTGGAATATTTAAAATGAATTTTCTCTATGAAATTGCATTCTGAACTTTAAAAGATTTAAAAATCACACTGGCCATCATTAAAATCATATTTTCTTTGCATTTATATCCTGAACATTTGCATTTAGCTCCAGAGTTTTTAAAAAATGAGTTTCTTCTTGGAAATTTTGCATTTTAACCCCGAGAAATTGCATAATTACACTGATCATTATAAAATCTTATCTTTTATCATATTCAGGCCCCTGGAATTTTGTGCATAAGCCCCTGGACTCCTACTAAACAATTCCTGAGTACATATAATTTGCATATAAGCCCTTAGATTATTTCTAAATACATCCTTTAGGATTTTAAAGTGTTTCTTGCATATTTTTGTTATTTTTTCACTTATTGCATTCCTCATCTTGCATTTAATCATAGGCTTCATTTAAGAGCCATGTTTTCGCTATAAATCAATCTTTAGTTTCATATTTTGACTCCATTTGCCCCTATGTGGGAATTTTGCATTTTAGATCCTGAATTTTTAGGAAATTATCTAAGTGTAATTTTTACATCTCAGTGCCATATTGACATGTGATCCATCATTTGCATGTTAGAATAGAAGCCATGAATGTAGTTTTCATCCAGATTCTCATTCTTTTTGTGAATTTTGTGTTTTAGTCCCCATACTTATCTTTTGTTGTGTTTATATTATGTTATTGTTTTTCTCCTCATGTTTTCTTGCAAATAACACCTTCTGAATGTTCTGTACATATTTTGACATAACTCAAACCATGCATCACTCCCATGCTAGTAATTATCACATCTGGCCTGGAAAATGACCAAATTGCCCCTATGCCTCCAATTCATGAGCATGCGTCTCAATTTTTGCACTCAGTCTTGCATAGTCTTTGTCTAAGCCATTCTTTAGAATTTTTGCACATTTAGGTACCTATCCATGCACTTCATATTGCTTCCCCTCACATTTGCATTCCTATTTAGCGAGCCTGCATCTCATGCCTCTCCTTCATGGATTTCTTTCTTCACTTTGTCTTTAAAGTTTCTTATCTGATATCCGATTTGATTTGCTTTAATCCTACATTTTAGATTTTTGATTTGATTTGGATTTCATCACCCGAGGGCATACACTAATTGACTTGAAGGCCCATATTTGCCCATTTGCGGACTATTTTTCCCATTTTGATTTTCGTAATCTTTTTTATGATTCCTAGAACTTGGGTTGATCCCACTTTCCATCTTTTTGACATCAATACGGTTTTCCTGAGCAATCGGTCCAAAAACATCGTTATTTTATGTGAATTACTTTATATATCCAAGTTTGCCCGTTTTACATGGACTTCTTCGCAATTTTCGCATACCATCATGCACATCCATCCAATCTTGTCATGGCATTCACATTAGCATGTTCAGAGCATGATCTAGGCTTAGCAAGGATTCATTCAGCCGTAGCAAGCGATTTAGGCTAGAAAGACCGAGTTTCTCAGGCACACGAGGGTGCCTAATACCTTTCTTGTGCGTAATAGGAATCCTTACCCATCCTCTGGTTAGCAGACATCCAGCCTTCACATCTGCATCTCATGCATTCAATCTTTTGTGGTTTTCCTCATCTTTCCCTTAAAAAACTAAGTGGCGACTCCTTTTCTTTTACTTTTACCCTATCTTACGCCTTCGCCATCTTGGCATGACTGTGATCTCCCCCCTCGGGCGTGACTCTACGCTAGACCCCACGGTTGGCATGGTCACAGTCACCATAACATTTTCTTCTAACCAGGGATAAGTTATATACTTCAGTTATCAAAATGATCTTCTCCTGAATAAGAATGTTGGAAATAACATTCCCTTTGAAATGCAAAACTGAAGATTACTGCTAAAAAAATATAAATCTATTGTAACTGCTCAAAATATCTATTCACATGCATAAGACTATGATAGAAGTTAGGTGCATGTGTAGTACAATCTATCAAAATTTGCCTAAGGCAAATTATGTTGAAATGTAAGCATTGGTTTCATAAGAGTTGAGTTTTATTTTTTGATGACCCAGAATCACCCTATCACACCACCACAATTTGATGGTGAGCTCATACAGGTTCACATGTAGGTCACTTGTTGCCTATTTTCCCTGTCGATTTGTGTTCCCTAGTGCTTGAACCTAAGATCTCAATAAGACACCTTTCCATTGAGCTAGTAATGTTAATAAATAGATGACGATGACAAAATCATTGTTCATATAATTTACTTATCAAGTATCTTGTAAGTGATGGAAATATAAAATTTGAGAGTTTGAAACAGATACAACTTAAGTCCATCTTGTCTAATTAAATTACGTGCATTAAGTGCACAATATGCAAGATATTGCTAACACAACCACTATTCACAAATCAATTCATCACAAGGGCATTGAATAGATACTTGAGTAATGAGATCGATTGATGAGATATATGAGCCACTCAATGACTTCTTACAACACCATTGTACCCAAAGACCAAGCAACAAAAACTAGTGGCTAGAATTTCTGATAAAGCTATCATACAAAATGAGTTTAAAAAACGTACCATAATCTCATTATTAGTGAACCTGGTGTAGACACCCCGATTTTGAGGTGACCCAGAGATGAGTATCCTTATGTTGCTTTGGATGTGATCAACCCTTAAACCAGACTCCAAACCTATTAGCAAGCCAGAGCCCAATCAGTGAAATCTGTGAGCTGTGTTGGCACACCTTATAGGCGCACCTCATAGGCGCACCTTGTAGGCGCACCAAGCAGGCACACATCACTGGCACACCTAGCTGGCACCCAGCCGTTTCCAGGCTGTGGCTGCAGGCCTTCCATCTTCCGGGTTGTTACCCTTGCAAACGAATGTGCCAAGGAATATTCGAGGCTTTTCGTTTGCAAGGCCCTTCGTTTCTCATGAGTTACCCTTTGATAGATCCCTATAAATAGAGATCCATAGGCAACCATTTGAG
>JAMKQA010019054.1:0-21620 GCA_024699735.1 Posidonia australis
TTCTCGGGCGTACGAGGGTGCCTAATACCTTCATCGTGCGTAACAGGAATCCTTACCCATCCTCTGGTTAGCAGACATCCAGCCTTCCTATCTGCATCCCATGCATGCACTCATCTTTTTGTGGTTTTCCTCGTCTTTCCCTTAAAAATACTAGGTGGCGACTCCTTTTCTTTTTCTTTTATCCTATCCTTGCGCCTTCGCCATCCATTGGCATGGCTGTGGTCTCCTCCCTTCCCCTTCCCTCCGAGACGGGCGCACGGTCACAAAATCATTTATACAATATTACAATTAATTACATGTTTTACAAGTAAAAATGGATAATCAGGCCCAGATGTCACAATTTCATAGGTAACTAATTCGTTAAAATGGAACTGACATTGGCTGCTAGAAAAGCTTTCTTAGGCATACTATTGGTTCTCTTTCGAGTGCACAGGTCCTTAAGGTATTTGGCATATGTAGGGACCTGTTGGATTGTATCTAATAGGGGAATGTTTACCTTAACCTGCCTGAACACCTCAAGTATCTTTTCCATTTGAGCAGATTCCTTTTTGTTTTTGAGCCTATTTGGAAATAGGGCAATGGGTTTCTGTATAGGCTCAACAGATGATTCAGAACAAGGCCCAACATGTTTGTTGGGCCTTTCAGAACTTTCAGGCTCCTTAGATTGGCCTGAATGGGATGGGACTAGTTTTGTTGAGTCAGAAGGTGAGTCCTTCTGAATCCTAACAGCATGGTCAGGCATGACAACATAGTTGTCCACCTATTTTCCAGATCTTAATGAAACAATGGCATTAACTTGGTTGACCTGGTCATCTTGAAGTACATGAACCTACCCTTGATTTTGATTTTGAGTTTGACCTCTAGGATTTGGTACTGGTTGACTAAGGAAGGTTCCTTTCTCTCTTTCTCCTACCAATGTGGCTAGTTGACTCAATTGCATCTCAATTCGAGATATGGCTTGTGTATTAGCAGCTATGTTAGTGTTTGTTTGAGAGTTGGCATTGAGAAGGGCCTCCACACCTTTCTCCAGAGTGCTCAATCTTCTCTCATTCTCATTAAATCCTGGAGGTGGGTTGGGTTGAGATCCAGCGTTAAAGTGTTGCTGGACAAGTTGATTGGGCCTGAATTGATGTGAGAGTTGTTGTTGGCCTTGGGAGAAAGCAAAATTATTGTTTCCCTGATGTGGTTGTTGGTTCCAAGAGAAATTAGGATGATTCCTCCATCTTGGATTATAAGTTGGGGCATAGGAGTCATTTTGAGGCCTGACAAAGGCTACATTTAGTTGTTCAGATCCAAATTTAGGTTGACCACCCACAGAAGGACACTCTTCCATCACATGACCCATCATGTGACAACCTTTACACCAAAGAACTTGGTCAGACACTTGGTTCACTTGGGCTTTCTCCTTCATTTCTAGAGCCTCTAACCTGCGAGCTAATGTGTTGAATTTGGCTTCAGTAGCTATAGAAGACTCTATGGAATGTATACCACTTTTAGAGGGTGTGGGTTTATCAATTATTTGGTCATTTGTGCTCTCCCACTGCATCATTTTCTTAGCCAATTCTCCTAGGAATTCCCATGCTTCATCTTCATTCTTCTTCATAAATACTCCTTGACACATAGACTCAAGCATGGTCCTAGTCGAAATATCTAATCCCTCATAAATGATTTGGCATAGTCTCCACTTCTCTATTCCATGGTGTGGACATTGGGCTAAGAGATCCTTAAATCTATCAAGATACTTCTAGAAAGACTCACCAATCTTTTGTTAAGATGAATTAATTTCATTTCTGAATTTGATGATCTTATGAATAGGATAGTATTTCTTAAGGAATATCGTGCAAAATTGGGCCCAAGTGGTGATTGAATTAGTGGGTAGACTATATAGCCATTTCTTAGCATTGTCTTTTAATGCAAAAGGACTGAATCTTAACCGAAATGCGTCATTAGACAACTGCTGCAACTTCATCATGCTACACACCTCCTCAAACTTATTGATGAACTAGTAGGCATCTTCAGATTCTAGACCTGTGAACCTAGGCAATAGGATAATATAATTGGATTTGAGTTCAAAATTATTGCCATTGGTCAGTGGGAGTCTAATGCAAGATGGTTGTACAGTTCTTACTGGGTAACATCTGGCTTCTAAGGCTAGAGGTGAGTTGTGGGATTCATCAGCCATTTTAAAATCTTCAGGTTCAACACGGGTCAGACGATGTGTTGAATCATGAATCCACACAGGCATGCACAAGTGAAACTCTTTTTTTTTTTTTTGAAAAATGAAAATAGAAAAGATGAAAAGATAAGAGACACAACTAGATGAGAAGAGGAATGATAGAGGAGGAAGATGTCTAATCTATTCACACAAGCCACACAATGCCTAAGTCTATGGTTGACCTAAATCTAGACAGCTCCTAACTGTTAAGTTAACCTTCAAGATTCTCAAACCAAAATTCTTTACCCTAGTTGGCCAGATCAGTGGAGGAAAGTGGGAGGCTCCTTGTGCTTGAGCAACGGTCCTAATTAAATAACAATTTTCCTTTTAAGGCTTAACCTTGTAAACTACTTTTCTAGACACCAAGTAGGAAAAGAACTTTAAATTTGATTCATCCTTCGGCTCCCCTGTCCTATTGAGCTCGAATCCAAGGGGCCAATGTCTACTTGATTTTAATTGAGGCTTAGGTCAATACTTGATGCTTTTTTTTGTTGTCTGTGGGCTAAGGAAGAGTGATGAAATCCCCACATTATCTTATGCTATAGGTGTTGCCCTTAGGTACTTTGAAATGATATGCAACAAACAATTATGCTCAAACAAGTTATTCTTCCTACTAACTATATGCTCTAAAATGCTAAGAATTGAGTAAGAGAACACGTACCTTTTCCTCCAGCAATCTCCCAAAATAAATTGACAAGATTCAAAAATAATGCACACTATATGATGTATGCCCTAAAGAACAGGTTTCTATCTTGTCATGGAAGATTTTTATTGGGTTCAAGTTTATGCTTGACTTTTAAATTAGTGATCGAGAAAAAAAAAACAAAATTCGAAGCAAGATATAAACCCTAGATCAGGATTTTAGAAAAATCCAAAATTATTAGAATTTAAAATCTTGAAAAAAAATCCTGACCTGGGCACCTAGTAGGCATTGAAAATGCAAAATGGCGCCTGGGAGGCGCCCTGGCTTCCTCTAATCTGGAAGATTTATTTGTCTCTGTCTCTTCTAAATCTCCAGAAATGTTTCTGAAAAAGACAAAAATAAAACAAAGTAGATTTTTTTTTTAACAAACGAAAAGAAAGGAATAACTGATAATAAATCGATGTTAAAACACTAATCCCCGGCAAAAAAAAGTCTTTGTGTCTTTTTTGTTTGGTTTTTTTTCAAAAAAAATGAAAAAATATTAGGAGCTATCCACATTAGTTTTATCAATTAGGAGTGAAGGAGTAGCCTAGTGTTGAAATTCAAAGGTAAGACTGAATAATTGAGGACCCTATGATTTAAAGAGTAAAGACAAAATCTGAAATATAACATCATCTGAAATATCTATAACTTGTATGTACCTTATCATGCACTATCACTCTAGCCCTTAATTATGGGGAATAAAGGAAGGCCTGAACACCTTAGCAATACAAAAAAAAAGAAAGAATAATAACAATCAATAATTACTGAGTAACTGGGTATTGTGCCTCAGTAAGCATTGGTATTCACGTAAAAAGGTGATTGGAGGATTAAAAAAAAGATAAAAAAGTCTTATCTTTGAGGCCTTAGCTACTTGAGTGATTAAGTCCTTAGGGGTGTTTTCATATCTGGTGACCTAAAACCATCTAGTTTGGGATCCATTGACCTGAAGCTTGTTAAATGGGTAGCTAAGAATAAAGTCTAAGAAAGCAAGACACCAGGAAATGAAACAAAATTGCTAAGGTGGAAAGATTGGATTTGAAAACCCAAGCTAAAGTCTACTTCACAAACACAAGGTACATATGAGCAAAGTTTTAAGAAGATGATGGGAAAAATAGGATAGAGTTTTTACGATGACAAGATGAGGGTTCTTAACAAAGGTTAAACTAGAGAATTAAAACACTAGGAAGTTTTGGATCTTTTTAGTTGATGAGGTTAATGTGGATACTGTAAAATTTTCCTTTTCTTAATTTTTCGCTTTTCCTTATTTCTCCACCTCTTTTCTTCTGGGATTTTGTGGGTAGATCCACTGCAAACCCTCACGAGACACCACTCGTCTACTAAGGCAACCTAGGGGTTTAAAGGCTTGTTGCACATTCTAAGTGCAACTGTGATTCATGCGAAAGTGAGTTAGGATTTTCTCTTCTTCTTTTTAGAGTCAGTTTTGCTCGAGGACTAGCAAAAGATAGGTATGGGGGTATTTGATTAGTTCATAATGCATACATATTTTATTCTCATATTTATCTATTTTTTACATAAATATTGCTACTCGAGATGTTTTATGCAAATTGTGCAGGAACTTAGGAAAAACAAGGGAAAAAGAATAATTATGCTAGAAAAAGAAGATAGACTTGCATGGAAAATTCTAGAGCCACGTCAAGAGATCAATACAAGATTTTCCATATGTTGAAATATTGGGATAAGCATGAGCCAACACAGCAACTAAATTCAACGATGATCCAGGTGATTTGGGCGCCTAGCAGGCGTCCAGATGACAATCTGGTGCCTCCCAGGCGCCTAATCAGAAGCAAGATGACCCGGTCTTAGATGCAGTTGACGTGTACTTGGAAATATTTTGTATTTAATTTTGAAAATGTAATTGTAACGTCGAATTTATCTCTGACGTAAGCAAGTCCTTGTATGTCTATAAAAAGGACCCCTAGTGTAGATCTAGGGAGTCCCAATCTAGGTTTTAGACTCTCTTTATTTTCTTGTATTTTGGAAGACTCTGAAGAGTAGTTGTAATTCCTGGTTCTTTTTAATAAAAATAAACTTCTTCTTACATTTTATCTTCCATTCCTCCTTCCCCTTTCTCTTTTATTTTTACATTTAGTGTAATCATGGTAGGCTAATTTTCTCGATCTAGGATTGAGATGAAGTTCATGTGATATTTAATGTTATGATTAAATTGCTCTATTTTTTTTCTCTTTATGCTTATTGTTATGATCATGTGAACTGGATGTATATTGCATAATTTCCTCATAAAATCGATAAACCTTGATAGATTAAGATTGAGATTCTCTTTTTAGTTTATACTTAGGGAAGATTAGAATGAGGACTATGTGTATAATCGCAGTTTCTTTATAAGTCGTTGGATTTAATTTGGTTTGTGTGTTTTTATTCTTTGATTTGATAGTCTATGGTGCATTGCATATAGATTATGCTTGTTAAGATAAGAATCATTGAATCAAATTATTTAAATCAATCAAAAACATAGAGTGGATTTAATCATGCATTTATATTTACATGAATGGATTCGAAAATCCTAGCTTTTCATTTATTCTGAATTTCTCTTAAGTGCTTAGTTCTTAATCAACATCTCTCAATTTTCATCTCAATAATTGATAATAAATCTTTGATTCTAAAGCACTTTTCTCTATGAGTTTTGACCTGTATTTGCCATGTGCTGCATAATACGCCGTACACTTGCGGTTATTAAATAAGACACATCACTTTGCTTAGGACAGTCAAGCACAGGCATCACACTCGGATGCTTCCAAACCCAAAGGGCAATCTACCGACACCCAACACACAAGCACTGACATCCCTCTCGGATGCTGCAACACCAAACCAAGCAGTCTACCATTACTTGGCAAGCCACAAAACCACAAAACCATGCCTTTAAAACCATTCTTTTCTTTTTCTTTTCAAAACCATGTGCGTGCACTTTTAAAACCTTTTATGCATACCTAAGAAGGCTACTCTTGCCATCCCATGCCCAAAGCGACACCAAAGCACAACAACAGAGACTCTGTTCTGCACAACATGGTCCCCTCAAGACCCAAGCACAACGCCAAACCACAGAGCTTCTGCTCCAAAACCACAGAATTATTGCTCCCAAAACACTATGCCTCAACAAGCACCAAAGCCACGACCTCCTCTAGGCCTAGAGCCTGATTTCCTAAATTAGAACTCCACACAAACAGAAGCACAAATAGTGTGTCGAACTGTCCGACGGCAAGCAGACAACACTGGCCACAAGTAGTCCACCGAGGAGCGACCACGGCGTCTGCACTGCCACGGTGTGCCACCCTATGCAGGAGCTAACCACCGTCCTGTGATTCTCCCACCTGGAGAACTCTCACAAAGCCAACTCCTCTTGAGAAGGCAGTCTTGTCTCTTAGGATGCTACCAACTACGGGGCGCGCGTCCCACCTGCACTGGCCACCATAGGGTACGCCTCCTTACGGCATCTTCCACACGGTGCTCAGGAAGAAGTCTCATACCTCCACACTCGACAACACCCGAGCCGTAGTGCTCACAGCGACAGAAGGTGTATCATACCTCCTCGTCATGCCACGAAACACCTCAACTCGTGGATTACAACACTAGTCTCAAAACGACAGTCAAGGAGTATCATACCTCCAAGACTCGACGAACCTCAGCCTCAGGTATCTCGGCCCCCAATGCAAATAGAAAGCACCAAAAAACTCTTTCCAAAACCATTTCCAAATCTGTACTTTTCTCTTTCCAAAACTCTCTCTTGGAAAACCTTTTCAAAACCATTAAATATCCTTTATAACACAAGAAACACTATGCCCAACAGCAACATGGAAACCAAAGGTCGAGAAACAACAAACAAAACACAACCTTGACAGCTCTCCTGTCAGGTCTAGGAAAAAACACCTTGGGAGCGTCTAGGTTCACGAGCACCATGCTCAACCTACGACCACAACCCAAGAAAAACACCAACAAAAACATCCTATAAGTGTCAAACCCACCTAGAAGACACCACATTAAAGCAAACATAACCAAAACTATATGCTCTGGCACCAAGTGTAAGACACCTACTAGCTCGTGTCCCTCGGGAGCACAATCAGATCGGCTCAAATACCCGAGACAGTACCACTGAATACTCCATTTAGTACACTACACACAAAACCACACAAGCCTTAGACCTAGGGATGCTATCATTATCCCTAAAGTCCAATCTAAACCATATGAGGAAAGAATTTATTATTTCTAAATCATTTCATCTTTTATTCAACCCATAATCGAGGTGGATTCTTGCTAATTCGTTTTAGGCAAACCCTAGACCAATCTAATGATTATCCTAATCATTTATGCCATTATATTTATCTCCCCAAGATCAATATATATACACACACATATATATATATATTAATCAAAACATAAAATATCTTAATGCAGGATCAGGGCCTGGATCGGCAAACCAAAATGGAACGGTCGACTGAACCTGGGCTCAGGGCACCAGATCGGCAAACCAAAAAACCACTCGATTGACCAAAAACTCCTGATTCGACAAACCGAAAATGTTTGGTCGATCGAACAAGGAATTCTATCAACATTCAAGACCTAGAACAGCAGACCGAATAAATTCGGTCGATCGAATCAAGGAGACAATCTGCAACAAAATCGACATACTAAAATAATTCGACATGTCGAACTAGGCGACTGTAGGGCAACCCAAAATGGGACCCAAAGCTCAATCCTACAAACCATTAATCCAAACCATGCAAATAATAAATCAAAATGAAGATCTCGACGAGATCTTCCAAACCAGGCAAGCAATACCAAGATTCGTCAAGCGGATCTCGAGAAATCAACAGAAAACACAAAAGAAGCACTATTCACCCCAAATTATAAATATGGCCATAAATGGCCCACAAAAGCACAATAAATCCTAATAAAATTACTACAATTACCAGCACACTAACATGTACCTACAATACAAATTTGGAACCAAAATAAAATCTACAGGGTGTGTACCTTCATCGAAGACGCAACGGTGCAAGACGAACGGCGATGCTCCTCCTCCAACCACGAGCTTCTTCTCTCCTCCACGCGATGATGGCAGCATGGAGGCGGTTGCATCCTCCCTTCTCTGGCCATCTCTCTCTCTCACTCATCTCACCCCTCTCTCTCTCTGTGTCTCCTCCCTTAACGAAGAAGAAGAAGAAGAAGAAGAAGAAGAAGAAGAAGAGGAAGGAGTGGGGGTGGGGCCCGGGGAAGAAAAAGAAAGAAAAGAAAAAAGGAAAGGAAAGAGAAAGAAAAGAAGGAAAGAAAGGAAGCCACAAGCACGAAACTAGACCACGTGACCTTTCACGTCCATGTGACTTGTGTAAACTGAGATCTGCCAGTAGAGCACAGGACAAACCCTCAAAACTCCCTCTAGGGCTAACACAACACCTGAACCACACCACACTAAAAAGGCCAGAAACACACAATCCAAGCGTCAAACACTATTGAGAACGTGTTCTACATTAGGCACTGGGGCCCCCAATGCCTAACACATTTGAATTTCACCTTAATTATCTGGCCAAAGCACAACTTCTAAAATCTGGGTCATTATAGCCTAACCCCCTTAAAGGAATTTTGCCCCTGAAATTCTCTAGGTGAAACACCAAGGGTACCAAAATTAAAACGTCACTAGAACAACCCAAACAAAAACACATCGATGCCACCCAAAATCCACGACCTGTAGGAGAAATCTCCACCTCACAAAGCCATTTCATCCTACTAAGGTCTAAGGCGATACCAAGGACTCAGCTCTCCTTGAGTCTGAACCCCATCGAGATCCTGGGTAAAGTCTCTTCCGGACTCAAAATCTCTGCCTAGAGGCTCCAAAATAGTGTCTCTTAGAGTTATGAAACATCCAAAACATCCTCGAAGACATGCAAACCACAGAATTGACCAGGTGCAACCAATTCTAGCCACACTTCCGTTGTGCCACTCTGATGCACAACCTGGTCAGCTACCACCGAACTCCACACCTTGTGCACAGCAACAACTCTTATCACCTTGGAAAACCTCCTCCAATTCAAGGTACAAGAGAGAATCTGGTTATTGAGACACAACAAAGCTCTTCACGAATCTGGAGTGCACCAATAGACTAGCCAACTATATGCTATTTGTCTCTAGGAACTGCTTCCTAGATTGACACTCCACAGGATCTAGAGCACAACCTCCACTATGACCAACACCAAACACGTGGGTGGATAGTTCCTCTTGTGATTCTCCCAACTGGTAAGAACCACAAAACACCACGTTGCCTCACTGTGATAGGAACTTATTCCAATCCAAAAGGATATTGGTCGACTCATCACCGCTCGCTGCGACAGTAGCCTTGTAGGACTAGACGTAAGACCGCCAAAACACACTTAAGCCACCTATTAAGTGTGAAGCTCACGTCAAAGATACTACAATCTAGAGTCCAAGGCCACAAAAGTTACTGTTTCTAGTGAAATACCACACCAATGGTAAGGACCACTCGAGAGTCAAACTCAAATGGATCTCCAAACTAAAGTAACTCCCAACTAGAGCATCCGAACCAACTCAGCCATTCCTCCTCCCTAGCAGACCTTTTCGTGGTGCTACTATCTCGAAGATACTTCTGCTAGATCCTCGAGGATAGTTACACCCGAATCAGGAAACGACCACTTAGAGGAAAACATGTGGGATCACACCCACCAGCTCAACCAGCGATGCCACCAAACGAGACGGGTAGCGAGCTCCACTTGACTCACCTCATCTCTGTTGTAGAAACCCCAAACCCAAAAGCAAACACAGGAGAATGAAGATCTCCATAGGTCGAATAGTGCTATGCCATTCAACCCACAAGCTAATAAGAAAATCAACAACAAGACACCCAAAGGAAACACTAGAGAAAAATCTCGACCACCTAAATAACACAAAGTCATCCGAGCCACAACCAACCAAGCCAACTGGGTATCCCTACAAGATACCCTAGACAACACACAACAAGCAACACACTAGGCTATGCCACTCCATGGCCAAGCCCCAACCAACATGTGCGGCACAACCACACAACACCGATGCATGACTCCACGCGCACCACCTCCCGCAGATACCTGTCCTCAGATAGAGTGTCTAGAAGGAGCAACATAGACTTGGGGAACTCACCAGAGCCACCCCAAAACAACAACACATTCTTGGAAATCCACCGAGTCACCCAAAGACCACAACAGACATCTAGGGACCCATCGAGTTACCTAGAGACCACAACAGACATTTGGAGACCCACCGAGTCACCTAGAGACCACAATAGACATCTGGGGACCCATCGAGTCACCCAGAGACCACAGGAGGATGAAACTCAAAGTATCCTCCACACTCACCACAAGGACAATAACAACCACATATCCGGGAAGCCTCACGCTTCACCCAGATGCGACAACAGGAGGACAGAGTTGCAGGCATCCTCCCACATCGACACCAACAACCCAGATAGACGACCGACGACAACCATAGATTACCAACAACAACAACAAACACCAGTAAGAACATGCAGCAAACAAACAAACAGGCAAACAACAACAACAAGCAGCAACAACCATGGAGGGTACACTAGAGGCAGACAACTCCTGCACCTTACCCTCCATAGTAAAACACCAAACTGCCCAGCACTGGGTGGTGGCTAACCCCCTTAAAAGAAAACACATCCTCTAGTCAATAGGTGGAGGTTGCCTATCCCCCCTAAAGGAACAAGGCACCTCCTCAACACACTCCTTGCCTTCTCGTAGGCATAGCATACCAAGTAGACCAGTATCCACAGCAGACATGAACAACCTCTAGGCAACATGTCTTGTCTAACCACATGCACCGCAGGGTGTCCTACCCTGCCAGTCAGCATAGAGTCTTGCCCAAAAAATAACCACCACCACACTCACAGGCAACACAGTACTTATTTCAAGTAAAACTCGTGGACAACACCACACCATGCTCCATGAAGTTGAGGAACTTTAGCGAACCACTCCACACGAGCAAATGTCGCTTCACACTCTACTCCCAACTGCTATCTCCCAAGCAGCTCTACTAAATCGACAATCACAAGAAATCCAACCATTAGGAATCCTTCCAACAAGGAGTTGACGTCCATTTCCAAATGAGAATGCAGACCGTCACTTCCCAGGTTCCTTGTGGTCCTTCAACAACTAGCTTTGCCAAGACCAGAGTCGAAGTCAAAGACACTCCTCAACACCGCAAGCAAAGAAAATCAATAAAATCATGGTGCAGGAATGCATGACATGCAATTCTACAAAGTCACCCTACCAGACATCCCTAGGCTAGTGCTCCTAACTAGTCCTAAGCTCTGATACCAATTGTAACAACCCTCAAGTCGCTACCACTAAACCTAGCTATAAATTTCCATTTAATCATTTGTTTTATATTTATTATTATCCAATAATTACACTAATAATGTAGCTAAGGCTAAGTACTCTCAACAATAAAAGAAAACCACTAAACAACAGAAATAAATCTAAATTAACCCTCACCTGGATCTCTGATGTGTGGCAGTATGACTCCTCTTAAATGTACTAGCAACCAACAACTACTATCCCGTACTTACCAAAACACACAAAACAAAGCACACGTGAGTGACCACTCAACGGTCACTCAGCATGCACCCCACCAACAACTCGGCATTCTATGTCAAGGACAGCCAAGCATAGGCATCACATTCGGATGCCGCCAAACCAAAAGGGCAATCTATCGATGCCATCACACTCGACGCATCTTCTTGTTTTTCTTTTAGCTTGCGCCAAGTCCTTGCTTTGTTAGGGTCTAGGTTGAACTTATCTTGACCTAGTCCTTCTAATGTACCCCTAGTGGATTTGTCCTTTTGAACATGTGTTCCTTTATTAGAGCTTGCTGGAGTGGCTTCATAGTTGATTGTCGCTAGATGTGAGCTTTTATATTCTTTCGTGACTCTCTCTATAGGATCTGAAGGCTTGGGAGGAGGATCACTAGTCGCATGGTCTACTTGAAATGAGTACAAATGCTGGCAAGGCAAGTTGAGTGTAGCCTCTATGCCATACCAATCCGAGTCAGCATGCTCATTATACATGGGCTATATAACATCTCTCCCCATCATATCCTAGAACATTTGAGAATCTGGCCCCTCCGTGTATCAGTGATCATAGTCGAACCATCCATCAGGAGGCTCTTCATTGTATTACTCAAGAGGGGGTCTTTCTTCACCCAATTTTGGTGGAGTGGGTTCCCAGTCTACCCTTGAATCTATCTAGTGGTTAGCCCTAATGACGATTACTTCCCCTTGATGTTTGAATTTGAGAAGTTGATGTATAAGAGATACCACAACACCAATTGCTCCATTGTTATCATTGTAGTGATGCTGGTTAGGGGTCCCATGGTAACATCCATCTGGGTTGTCCTAATTGCTTCTCTTTGACTTTTGTCGTAAGCTGCACAAGTGAAGCGACATCTAATGATCTTACTTTCTTCAATGTCTAGAAGGTTGATAGTGGATAGGGAGAAAATGTTGTGGCTAGCACTAGTATCGACGAGTTTCCCTTGGAGCAGGTAGTTGTTGATGTCCACGGTGATGATCAATGGGCGTGAACGCTCTTTCAGTGTAGGTAGCTCTATATCTTGGAAGACTAAATTTTTCTCCTTAAAGCTTGCAACGGCTTTTTTGGCTAGTTCAAATGTGTCCATATCTCTCAAGCCATTTGATTCACGTTGCTCGTCTATGGAGAGAGAGTGGTAGTGGTCAAGAACAGTGAGGTTATTGTCTCCCTCCTCATCTTGTTGTCTATCCCATGAATCTTCCCTAGATGAACTCGAGTCTTCCTCTAACCAAGCCACTTGAGTAGGAGTTGTCAACATGTTTGGTTCCTTTTCATCTTTAGGTTCTGCTTGTATGTGTTGGATGATTATCAATTCCGGAGTAGTTTATTCATTGTCCTTGGCCTCCATGTGGACTATCGGATGGCTGAGCATGGGATTCTAGTGAATTTACATTTCATGCTGCCTCCCCTGAGTTGCCCTCAACCTTGCTTTAAGCTCAGACCTCATGATTTCCCTTGCTCATTTAGATTGTATATTTTATCTTTGATCGTGAAGTACTCCTTAAGTGTATGCCTGTTCTTCTAGTGATACAAGCAATACTTGGACAGGTTAGTATTTGGAACATTTGGTGTAGCTACCAGGGGTTGTAGATCTCTACTCTCTACCAATATTCTGAAGACATCATGGAGTGGCTCTGGAAGTGGTGGATAGCTTCGCTTCTTAGGTCTGTAACGCTAGAGTGGAGGAACATTGTGATAGCTCTTCTGTCTCTGTTGTTGTCCCTGATATTAATTATTTAGCCATCCTTGTTGAGCATACACTAGGTAATTTGGAGGCTGCTGGTACTAATATTGCTAGGGTTGCTGCTGAACTAGTTGCTACAACAATTGGAACTGGCATTGCCCTTGGTATTGTGACTGAACTAGCAACCCTGATGCTGCCCTGGCTATCCCTGGTATTGAACTAGTTGCCCCTGGGGTTGAACTTGGTACTCAGGTTGGTGGTAGTGGCTTCTTTACCTCTTCTACTATTGCTGAGTTGTGACCTGAGCCATGTTGCCCATGACACTTTCGAATGTGTAACCGGAGGTCTTCTTCTTGCCACTCCCCTCAGGCTCTAAGAATGGCAAGTCATCCTTATTGCAGAGGATTCTTGTGGCGCGCTTGTATGGTTGAGAGTAGTCTGAAAATCATTGACCAATAGCCCTGCTTTGAGTGCTCCTATAGTGTTCCTAGTTATGACTTCGATGGCCTAGCTTTCAAGGATGTAACATTCAGATTTGGCCGTAATGTCCCTTCATCTACTTGTAAAAGTAACGAAGTCATCATCTAGTTTCATCTTTTCAACAAGGAGGTCTCCTATTGTTGGCTTGTGATGAATACGGTGGATATACTGATGCAAAAATTTCTCCAATACAATCATGAAATTGTAGATATCTCATTTTTGCATTCCTGAGAATCCATCTAAGATTGGAACCTTTGAGGTGCCTTAGATCACAGGATTGAAGATTTTCTGTTCTATCTTCCAAATATTCCATGTTTTCCTTAGAAACATTCTTAATTTTACTTGGTTTAATGTTGTTAGCTGTGGCAGAGCTAACCCGCTCAAGCTAGTAGCAGGCTTAAGGCCCTTGAACATTTTGGTGAGTCGCTAGCTATGGCATAGCTAACGCTCTCACCTTACTCAAATTGGTGGCAGATTTGAGTACCCTGAGCTTAAAGAAGATGTTTTTATGATTTCATGAGAATTTTGAGTATTTTCCGGACTCTTAAGGAACTTCTCTGGATTTAATATAAAATACTAGGGGTAAAATGCAAAAGACCATATGGCACCTTTGATAGTGGTGACTAATTTAGATGCCACAAGAGGAGGCGACATGTCGTGTCACCACCTATATAGGCGACTAGATTATGGCACCATCTCAACAAGCGCCTGATATCCTAGATCTTCTTCTCGTAACATGTCATCCTGAGCTCTAATATAATATATGGGATATTCATAAATATTATCATGATTTTTCCCATGATTATTATAATTTCTAGGATTTTCTAAGTATTTATTTATTTATGAAATATCATATAAATCTTTATTAATGCTAGAAAATTCCAGAAACTTCTAGAATAATGGATGACATTAAGATTAATATCATATATTTTTATCATGGTCCAAAACTAGATATGATATTAATTATCACTTTTTCAATGCTAGAATTATCTATAATTTAAAAGATAATTCCAACATGTGCTTAATTTTTGAGATTTATTTAATTACGAGTCTAGATTTTTCTATGGATATATTTAATGCTCATGATTATTGGAGATTTTATCTTTTAAATTCAATTTTAACTTTGAATTTGGATTTAAAATTCAAATTTAAATTCAAAAACCTTTTAGAAAATCTAGCGATTTTCGGAGAGTTTGAAAAGTCAGGATGAGTCGTTTACAATTGCTAGATATTTGTTGAGGCGGTTTTAGATTTTATTTTTAACGAGGAGATATTTAGAACTCTACACCCATGTGGGTGGCGACTAGACCTAATAAAATAATTTTGGCTATTTTCTCACTACGAGAAATAGAATATTTCGGGTCGTCGCCTGTCCTAGCGGCAACACATTCAGATGTGTCGCCTGCTCTATGGGTGACGAGGTCAAAATATCTCATTTTCGAATTGATTGCTTCTAGAATTCATTTTGACGAGATTCCTCACGTCCTGGACTCTATAAATAGACCCCTAGACCCCCCAGGTCAGAGGAGGCCTTCTGATTTTTGAGAAAGCCTATTCAGAGAAAGTGACCCTTGGCAAAGCCCTGCCAAATTCCCATAAGGAACCCTCTGATCTTCTCTTCAGCCCCAACTCTTGTTTGTACCTCCGCTTCCTCATCCATGTCACATTTAAAAGGGTGAAGGGAGTGTCGTTCTCATGTTCTTTCTTTATTCATTTAATCATCGTATTTCATATTAGACCCATTGCATATGCATGCGAGGACAACTCCCAATTAGTATTTAGGTCCTTCACCCATGTTTTTCCATATTCTTTTGATTTTTGCTTACTTCACCTCAGTCTAATCCAGATTCATTTGTTTTGAAGGGAAAAAGGAGTTACGTCGGACGAGGAAGTCGTTGAACAACATCCAGCCGTTGATTCGGTGAGCGGGTGAATCCATGACCTTAACTTCTACATTAAATCAGGAGCAAACTTAAGGAGACCTCATCTTTCAGCATCTCTTGAATCTTATAGAAATCACTGAGGTCAATTGCTGTGAGCGTGTTGAACAATCTCAGTGCTTCTCTCTCAAGGCTTTTGAAGAAGCGGTATACAATTTGTCATGTTGATAGGGCAGAGTGTCCATGGAGAAAGTAGCAAAGTGACTCCTTGGATTCCCAATCCCGTTATACTTTTGAATCTTGGGCATGTTGAACTCTAGCAACAAGCTGAAGTGAGGGAACTTTGAGGTGTCAAAGCCAACCAGTGCTTTAAAGGTTACCCCTGTTTCTGCTAGCATGTCCGAGATCATTCTTTTAATATCCAAACTTGGAATAGTTTGTTGTTCCTGACCCTGGTACCCTTGAACTTGGTAGAACTGCTGTTGTTGAGAGGTACCATATTGTGGAGAGAAAGGATATGTTTGAGTTGTAGTATAACATGGTGGCAGTGTTTGGGTTGCCCCTAGATAATGATATGATGGATAACTTGGTGGGGATTGTGTGGTTGGTAGGGTAAGAGGGTAAATCAGTGCTATAGGATATGACACGGTGTACTATGTGGATCGACCTTGCATCAGGAAATTTATTGTTAAACTTGGTGACATTGTGTGGGTATTTCCCATAGGAGGTATAGTTAATGGGCCCTGGTGAGAGTTTAGAAAAAAGGTTCATTGGTAGTTGGAATTTGTGGACCAGAGGGGTTACATTGAGTCATGTATTGATGGGCTTGATTAGTTGTCCCTTCGGGCAGTTGATGAGAATTAAATGATAAGGGTGGTACTGTTTGAGAAGTTTCCCTTCAGAGCATGTGTGCAAATGGGGTGCTCCATGGCTGAGAATAATTTATCCCTCCCCCTCCTCCACTCTCTTCATCGAAAGACTAGCCCCCACATGGAGCCAAAGTATCGAAGAGGAACTCACGTTGACCATTGGAACTATCGACCTGAGTTGCAGATGTTGAAGTAGCTGTCAAGCTTGTCGTGATTGGCATGCTGAAAGGGTTGACGTACGAATTCAACTACGCTCGATGGGCTTCTGATAACATTAACTGGCCTCTATGGCTCCTCTTCTCAAGTAATTACAAGTTCTTAGAAAAGGAATTACAAACTCTTTTTGACTCTATTTTCTACCTTATTACAAGTATCTAAAAAGAAAATTATTGTAACATCCCGAACCTTAACCTTCACACTTAATCACGATTAATGATAATTAATTAATGATTAAGTTATTTTAGTGAAGGTTACCAGCTAAGGTGTATAGTAACCCGTGGTGTGCGAAACCGAAGATGCATCAACGTTGGATGCTATAGTGTCGTCGAGACCCCAATTCATATGTTATTTCATGAATTATGGGTGTCTAGAATATTTCCTCTTTCTTTAGGAATGTTTGTGCAAAATTCAGGCAAAAAGTTCAATAAACAAATGACTATGTAGGAGAGGGTAGTGGAAGGAGTATGGGCTGCAAGCATTGAAAAGAAAAAAAAAAAAAGAAGAGAAAACAAGAGGAAAGAAGAAGAAGGCCCAAGAAGAGAGAAGAAAAGGGGGAAGAAAAAGAAAGAAGAGAAAAGGAGCAGAGGAGAGGGAGGAGGACAAACCGAGCCTGGGAAGAGAAAGTTGAGAAGCAGAGAGAGAGAAGGGTGGCTCGTTGTTGAGGAAAAGAGAAGGAAGAAACCAGTGGAAAGAAGAAGGAAGAAGATGGGAAGAAGAAATAGAGAAGATGGCCAAGGTACCTACCCCATTCTTCTTAATTCCTTTTATCTAAGCTTAAGATTTGTGGATTATGTCAAGTGGGAATGATTTGGATGCATGATATGAATTTTGAGGTTTTTTAGTAGATTTTGGTGAATTTTTGAAGAATTATGAGAATGTTGTCACTGCTAAGCTTATCTAAGCCATCTTGCTTCAATTATGTATAACTTGAGTTATGAGTGTTGGAATTGAGTGATTTTTATGCCATTAGAAAGTAGACTCGAAGTTCTTTAATTCAGTAGTTGACTTGTTAATTTTCGTGGCCTGTAGAAATACCAGCACATGTGTAAAAATTGATGATCCATTAAGTATGCCAGATTGAGTCTTATAGCTTCGATCATTTATATCTTGAGTTATAAATATGTGATTGGAATGGAAATTGTCCCAATGAAAGTAGACTTAAAATGCTTGATTTGAGAATTTTTATACAATTTTTGGTTCACCAGAAGTTGGTCCGTTGAGGGACTCAACTCCAGCAAATGGATTTATTTTAGGGTAGATTTCAGTTTTCAGAAATCACCTGAAACGACATACCGAAATTGTCCAGTATACTGAATCAAGAGATTTTGATATACCGAATTCGAGTGGTATGCCGAACAAGGCCTTGAACAAATGTTGAGTAATTTAAGAGTTGATTAATACACACACACACACACACATATAGGCAAATTATCAGATGAGGCCCGGCCTCACTTTTAGAATGTGAGGCCCATCATCTACTACTGTCAATTTTCTTTTAAATGATTTAGATTTGTTTCTATTTTTAATATTTTTTTTGCATGTGTTGTTGGTTGTATTGATGTATAAAGAATTGTTTATTACTACAGATTTCCTTTTTCTTAGATTTGATGTAGATTTACACATTGTCTCAAGTGACGTAGCTGGCCATATTTATTTTTCCAATAAAGTAGACGTTGGATGCTTGCACTCGTAATCATGAAGTGTTACTGTTACGTGTTGGACAAAACATGTGTTACATGTTAAATGACTTGATATCTATTGCACTTATGCTCCCAACAAGTGTTACTGTTGGAAGATTCATGCGTGTCTTTTGATATTCCACACATATTAATACTCTATATGTTACTGTTACAATGTGGACATTTATTGTTTACATTTAATAACAACATAATAATCGCTAAGTTAGTTAATGTAGACATATTAACATTAGATGTGGGCATTTATATCATTTTGAAACATAAGTTGTCATGCAAGTAGCCTCACCAACGTACTTACAAAAATATCAATGATAATAGTGGTGGTGATAGATATCTATGGCTCACATGACAACATAATAACTATATTAAATTGAAATTTAGTTATAGGCATTGCTAATAAAGTTGAAACGTATGACCATATAATAATTGTTTTTTTACTTATCATTTTTCAAGTTCCAATAGAAATCCTATTTTTTTTTATTCATGACATTTTTTTGTTTTTTAGTTTTAGTTTCACATTTCTATGTTTTTTTAGTTTTTGGTTTACTACTTTTCCATATTTTAGTTTCAGTGTTACTATGCTTTACTGTTTTAATTTTAGTATTTGAGATTGTGGATATGTTTAATTGCATGTATTGTTGAATCAACAATACTTTTTTCGTGGCCCAAGTCAGTGGCCTTGGTTTTGATGAAGAAATGCTGCTTTTCTTTCACATGGCTAATACTTTTTTTTGTGACCCAAGTAAGTAACCTTAGTTTTGACAAAAACTACTTCTTTTTCACATGTGCAATTATTGTGAATATTATAATGTGAACATTTATTGTTTACATTTAATAACAACATAATAACCGCTAAGTTAGTTAATGTGGACATATTAACATTAGATGTGGGCATTTATACCATTTTGAAACACAGGTTGTCATGCAAGTAGTCTTACCAACATACTTACAAAAATATCAATGATAATAGTGGTGATAGATATCTATGGCTCACGTGACAACATAATAACTATATTAAATTAAAATCTAGTTATAGGCATTGCTAATAAAGTTGAAACTTATGACCTTATAATAATTATTTTTTTACTGATCATTTTTCGTGTTCCAATAGAAATCCTTTTTTTTTTTTCGTGACATTTTTTTTTAGTTTTAGCTTTCATTTCAACTTCACACTTCTTTATTTTTTTTAGTGTTACATTTTTTTTCTTATTTTAGTTCTTGGTTTACTACTTTTCCCTATTTTAGTTTCAGTGTTACTACGATTTACTGTTTTAGTTTTAGTATTTGAGATTTATAGATATGGTTTTGCGATGATGGTGAAGAAAATGACAATAGGATGGAAGGAAGGGCAGTGAATCATAGAGGTGGTGGAGAGAGTGGCGAGGCAGAGTAGATGACAACGGAGGGTGATCCTCGTCCTCACTTTTATTATATAAAGTCATTCATTTATTACAATTAATACTCTATTATATGGTTGAGATTAAAAGGTGTTTTAAGATATATTTAATTACTTGTATTGGTAAATGAATTGATGACTCAGCAATTAATTTATATTGCCTACATTAGTGGTTTGGTTTTAACAAAGAAAGGTTGTTTCCTTCACATGGACATTTATTATTGACCATGATCCTTTCGAAATTCTAAATATCTCAACTTATGGAATAGTAATCGTTTACATAAAGTATAATTATTCACCCATGTGTCTTTTTTTTTTGCATATTAGTCTTAGTTTTGGTCTTACGATTACATTTTTGTTACGTTAACAATTTTGTATTTTAGTAAAAATTTTGATATTATGTTTCGGTGAATTTTATTATGGTAGATATGATTTTTATCATATATAAAACTTACGATTTCAATATTACATTAACGATTATTCCCTATTAGTTTTAGTTTTGGTCTTACGTTTCTTTAAATTTTATTATTGATATTTGTCTTAAATTGGTAGGTACGATTTTATCATAACGAAAAAAAATTACGTTAACAATTTTATATTTTAGTTTTGGTTTTACTATTACGTAACAATTATTATATCTGTTTTATGTTAATGTTTACAGGATTAAGTACACAATAGTACAATGATGGAGTTGTATCTACTCTAGTTTACAATGACTCCAACAACATCAGGATGCCAATGGCCATAATATACAGTGGTAATCTCATCGAAGATGTCTAGCAAATATTGCTTACCATGTACAATATTCAACAACTGTAAGAAAGAAACAGTCAAATTAACAATAAAAAAGAATGAAATTAGCTTTGCAAACTCTCCATCTTCTTCATTTGCTTTGGCTGTGACGGTAAAGTTGGTATCAATTCCAGCCAAGACCTTCAATAATCCTTAAAACATAGCAAACAGATGAGTACATATACCACCAATTACCCAAAATTGTTTATTTTTCCTCCAATCTTCAATGCCAACTCTACTCCAAACCCTGCCATGACCACACTTCATAGATCGACATCAAGCACTAGACACTCGAAAAACATGAATCTCAAAAAAAAACCTAAGAGTTACCTTCTCGAGAATGACGTCGAGGGAGGATGGCCAGCAGAAGTGTCCAGACAAGGCATGGATTACGACGCTGCCTTTGAGCCTGTTGCATTAGTGTTGCTCTTCTTAGCTTCTATACCACCACCACCAAAATACCAAGAGACACTAAAACATTTTACAAGAGGAGGAGAAGTAGAAAAGAAACCGCAGTAGAATGGATTTAGGATAGGCTGAGACGACAGAAGGAGGAGGGTGCATCGTTCCTGTTCCTCTTACCGATGTTTCTACTTTTGTCGTCATCGCTGTAGGGATTCTATCTTCGATTGCGGTGCTCGATAGTGGCAGGAACGTTGGAGGTAAGGAGGATGTTGAGGGCGACAAGGCAGTCCATCTTGCAGGCGTCGGCAAAGCAAGGGGACGCCAGGAATGTAGTCACGAAGGGAAGAGGAGAAGGTGTGGAACTGGGGGAGAGAGAGATAGAGGAGTTTTGAGTTTTGATATTTTTTTTTATCTAGATTCACTTTTTGTTGTTTTGCGTGAAGCGAAATTAATGAAAAACACTTCACGAGGTTTTGAAAATTGTTCCTACTTATTAACATATCTTTGTTGATTTCAAAAGATTTTTTTTAACGATTAGGATATAAACAAGAGATTCAAGATTAATGGCTCGGATTATGGGCCTCACATACAAAAGTGAGGCCAGGCCTCATCTGATAATGGCTCTATATATATATACACATACACACACACACACACACACACACACA
>JAMKQA010019055.1:0-16314 GCA_024699735.1 Posidonia australis
GTTGGAACAACCCCCCCCCCCCCCACACACACAGGGGAACAAGAACAGGAGTGGCGCATATGAGTGGCGCCGAACATGACTGAGAAAAGAAAGAAGGACAAACTAGGCAAATGGGGAAGAAGAACAAGAGCAGCATACACATGTGCTGCCAAAAAGAAGCAAGGAGAGTACAAGCCAGGGAAACAAAGAAGAAGCCCGATGGATTCCCTGGGAAAAATAGGAGAAAGGGGAAAACCCCTGAGGTTCCAGTATCCTCGGAGCTTGCAGGCCTGGACATGGTAAGGTCGGTTATTCTAGGGTGTGCACGTGTGCTTGCAACTATGTGTGCAAGTGTGTGTGTGGTCTGCCTCCTGTGTGTTGACGACAATGCTCCCATTGTCAATCAAATTCTGGACAACATTCCAGAGAGTGTGACACCCATTTGTCGAATGCCCACGTACGCATTGGTATCGGCAAAACAAGTTTGCCTTATACCACTGAGGAAGCGAGTTCGGTGGTGGGCGAATCTCCAGTAGCCGCAAAAATGGCGCAACTTTAGGAAAGATGTCGCTCAGCGATTCTCCGAGTGGGGTGAAGTCTCTTTCCTTATGGCGAGGCCGCCCTTGCCGTTGTTGCTGCCCTTGCTGACCCGGCATATCACGACATGTCGGTTCAACAGTGACATGTGGATGTGTAATGCGCACTGAACTAGATGCCGGTGATGATAAAGATATGGGTGCAAGTGATATGCCTCGTGCGATAACAATAATAGTCCCACAGTCGATTAAAGTATGAATGACATCCCGCAAAGTGAAGCATTTATTAGTCGAATGCCCCAAGGCTCGATGATAATTGCAGTATACGCTCGCGTCATACCACCGAGGGAGTGGAGTCGGCAAGGGACGCGGATCCAGGAGTCTCAGAAACGACACAACCTGAGGAAAAATAGCGCTTAGTGGCTTACCCAGTGGAGTGTAGTCACTTTCAACGCGACAGCCTTGTTTCTTCTGAGGTTGCTGTCCTTGTTGAGCCGATGCAACAAGATGCACTAGTTCGATAGTGGGAGGTGTGCACCTAGTGTGCGGTGACAACCTACATGTTGGAACCTGATCCTGATGTTAAGGTGAATTCTTAGGATGTCGTGTTGTGTGTGGTGTTGAGAGCAACAACTGCGGCACCGGTACAGCTCCTGGTGACGGACTCAAGAAATGCTGTACTCTCGCGCAACCAATGGGTTGACTCTTAGATGACTGTGATACATGTTGTGAATAATGCAATTGTAGTGCAGGAGGCAGAGATAACGCCCCCATCACCGGAGCAGTGGGATGCTGAGGCGATGGTATGGGTGATAAAGTAGTGGGGTGAGCCTGCAATACTATAATGGTCTACACTAGAACCTAAGAGGTCGAAGGAGGAGGACTCTCAACATGATCAAGAGAAAGGGCCATGCGCTCGAACTCTCGGGCCAAAGCCCTCAAGCACTGAGCCTGCGTGGCCGAAGACCCACCAAAAGATAGGTCAGAAGGCACGAGCGGAAAAAGAACGAACCCTAAAATAGATGAATCCACAACTCCTTGAACTCCTGAAACAGGAGGGCTGGAGGAATAGGGTGTAGATGGCAGAACTTCTGGGACCTGTGTGGTAGTCACCGTAGTTGAATCAGTGACGGGCCCTAGACAAACTTGTGTTTGCCACTGTCCCGGAAGAGAAGATTAGGATCCTCCCTGATTCTCAAATCTAGATGCATAGAGCGAAGAAGAAGTAGTCAAAGTGAGAGAAGGAGGACCTGAGTGTGGGACCCCCTTCAGAACAACAATCAGAGGCTTGCAAGTCTGTGGGGCCATGGCTATCCACAAGTGAAATAAAGGAGCTACGGAAGAGGACAAACGCACGAGCTCTAAGATGAACTACAGTCGACAAGTGACTAATAGCTCGGAAAAGACAAGAGAACACAACCACGAGAAGCCGCTTGCGACAGAGACACCCGAGCTCCTGGCTGAGGACCTCGCAACAATGTACCTGAGAAAACAGGTAAAAGAAATAGGTATCAGAACCTGGACAATGATGCAAAGACAAATGTGAGTTATTAGGGTTTCATGCCATGACACACAATGCAAATGAATGTCCTAAAGTGCACTCTCTCACCATGCATGTCCCATGCGGGGTTGACCACACGGGACGCACTCATGGGTTTAGGTTTTGACTCTGGTCAGAAAGTAAGGTCCTCGCTTTAAATCCTAGCCAAAGCGCAGGCAGTGAACAAGTGGTGCGTTGGTGGCCTCATCTCCTGCAGTAGCATGGAGCTGTACCCTCTACTAGCACCGACACGACCCCGGACAAGGGGGGACAAACTAGCAACACATCCTACGCCAAAGCTATAGAACGGGTTGCTAGGACTTGTCCTTCGCAAACTATGGGTAGACCGAGAGGAGTAGATGCATGCATTCCAAAATGATCATTCATGCGATATGCTTTGGTGTCTTTTACTTACATTTTATTAAACCAGAGGGGATTGTGAGCAATTGTCTCTAGTTATGCCTTATTTAATTGTTCGTCAGAATTTGTGTGTTTTACTTTAACCAGATAGGGAGGCAAACAAGTCTCTACTCTCCTAACCATGGCAAACTCAAAAAAGAAGGGAAAAAACACACAATTATGGCATCCAAAAAAACAAACAAAAGGCGTAAACATGGCATGTGCTTGTGTTGTGCCCAAGTAAGTGAATACAAAGCAAGCATCGACAAACAAAGCATGAATCAGATCATGTGCATGTGCAGTGGCATAGCAATAGTGTAAAGAAAGTGAAAAAAGGCATGTTCAGTCAAATATGCACAAGCAAATATGAACAAACAAACAAGCATAATGTAAACAAACCAAAGACAAGTAGGGAAACCAGAATGAAAGCTAGAATCTGGTTATCCCCAGCGGAATTGCCAGTTCCTGTGACCATGTCGGTGGAACCCTTGCGCGTCTCTCCTACTACTCAGTGTGCGAAAACACACGAGGAGATCCGATACGGTCACAGCGAAAATGGTGTTTCCGGGTCTAGTCTCTTCTTCCGGATTCACCATTTTTGCCGTGACTGTATCGGATCTCCTCGTGTGTTTCCGCACACTGACTAGTAGGAGAGCCGTGCAAGGGTTCCACCGGCATGGTCATAGCCACCATATCTTCTATCCATTAATATCCTTTCCCTTTTGTTGCAAAGTTTTGACCTGTCAATATTCTTCCATTGTTTGTCACCAGGCTCTAACTTGTCAATATTCCCCTTATGTTCATCACCAGGCATCGACCTGTCGATATCCTTTGTTGTCGTTGGGTTTTGACTTGTTGATACTCCTCGTTTATTATCATTAGGTTTCAACTTGTCGAGAGTCCTCTTTTGTTCCTCACCATGTTTCAACCTGTCGATATCCTTCCTCTTTTGTTGCTAGGTTTTGGCCTATCGATATCCTCTTTCATCACCAAGTTTCGACCTGTCGATATCCCTCCTTTGTCATTGCTAGGTTCGATCTATCGATATCATTTGTCATCGCCAAGTTTCAACCTATTGATACTCCTTTGTCGTCACTAGGTTTTCAACCAGTCGATATCCTTTATCGTCACTAAGCTTCAACCTATAGATATCCTCCCTCCTTTGTTTGTCGGCAGAGATCGACCTATCGATAGCCCTTCATTGTCATCCCCAAGCTTAAACAAGTCAATATTCCTCCTTTTTTGTCACTAGGCTTTAACCTATTGATATCCTTCCTCTTTTGTTGTTAGGCTTTGACAAGTTGATTTCCTTCCTCTTTTGTCGCCAAGCTTAGACGTGATGATATCCTACTCCTTCCTTCTTTGCAAGGCTTTAACCTATCGATATCCTTCCTCTTTTGTTGTCAAGCTTTGTCCTATTGATATCCTTCTTTTGTCACTAGGCATAGACCTACCGATATCCTTCCTCCTGCGTCACCAGGCTTTGACCTGTCGATATCCTTTTTCTTTTGTTGCCAGGCTTTGACTTGTCGATATTCCTTGATTTTCATCACTAGGTTTCGACCTACTGATATCCTTCCCTTTTTTTGCTAGGCTTGTAACTGTTGATATCCCTCTTTTGTCTCCAATCTTCGACCTATCGATATACTTCCCCTTCCCTCATCGCTAGGCTTTCACCTGTTGATAGCCTTCCTCGTTTTTGCCAAGCTTTGACCTATTTATATCCCTCTTTTGTTGCAAGGCTTTGACTTGTCGATATCCTTCGTTTCTTGTCGCCAGGCTTTGACTTATCATTATCCTTCCCTTTTCATCACCAGGCTTTGACTTGTTGATATCTTTCTTTTGTTGCCAGACTTTGACCTATAGATATCTTCCTTTTTTTGCTGCTAGGCTTCGACTTATCGAGATCCATCCGCTTTCGTCATCGGGCTTCAACTTGTCGATTTTGTTCCTCTTTCATCTCCAACCTTTGACTTATCGATGTCATTCCTCTTTCATCTCCAAGTTTCGACCTATCGATACTCCTCCCTTATTTGTTGCTAAGTTTTGACCTGTCGATATCCTTTGTCATCATTAGGTTCAGCCTATCGATATCTTTTGTCGTTGCTAGGTTTCAGTCTGTCAATATCAATCCTTTGTCATCATCAGGTTTCAGCTTGTTGATGTCCTTTGTTGTCGCAAGGTTTTGGCCTGTCAATATCATTTGTTGTTGCCAAGCTTTGACCTATTGATATTCCTAACTTTGTTTCGTCACTAGGCTTCAACTTGTCAATATCCTTTGTCGTCACCAGCTTTTGGCTTGTCGATGTCTTTTGTCATTGCTAGGCATTGTCCTGTTGATATCCTTCATCTTCACCTAGCTTTGACCTGTCGATATCCCTCCATTGTTGTCGTCAGGTTTCAACCTATAGATATTCCCCTTTTGTTCATTGCTAGGTTTCAACTTGTCGATATCCTTTGTCGTAACCAGGTTTTAGCCTGTCAATATCTTTTTTCATCTCTAGGTTTCAACCTATCAATATCCTTCGTCATTGCCAAGTCTGGGCCTACCGATATCCCGCTCCTCATTCATCGCTAGGTCTCGACCTACTGATAAGTTTCTCTCCCTTCATTGTTTGTCGCTAGGACTTCGACCTATCAATATCTTGCCCATTGTCTTGGGTGTTTTGACCCTTCAATACCAAGCTCCTTCTCATCATAGCTGGTGAGACCATGTGGCTTGCCAGACTCCCTTCTTTTCAAGCTGGTAACCCTAACTACTCAGAAGACATCATTTGTCTTTACTCGGCAAGTTTGAAATCTTTCCATGCCCCATCCTTCTCCTTCTAGCTAATAGCTTTAACTACGGTGATGACATCCATCAACTATCCCTACTATTCGCTTGGCAAGTCTGTCGACTTGCCATGCCCCCTCTTCTCCTTAGGTTAATAACCCTAACTACTTGGTTGACATCTGTGACCATGCTGGTGGAACCCGTGCACGGCTCTCCTACTACTCAGTGTGTAGAAACACACGAGGAGATCCGATATGAAATCCGGGAAACGAGGAGAAAACCAAGCTAGGAAAGTGTGTGCAAAGCCAAGCAGAAAAGACAAGAAAACTTGTGCGGAAAGATGTGAAAAGATATGCAAAATGTAAGTGTGAATGCAAATATGAAAACTCCAAGGGGTTTTGTGCAAAAAGCCCACATTCCGAGAAAAACTGAAGTTCTGAAGGCCAAGTCATCAAAAATACATAGAAAAACACATTCTATGCAATTATGAAGAATTCTAGGGTCAAATGTGCATCCCTAGTTAAAATGAAGTTTTCTAGGGGTCAGAATGCAATTCTACCACTAAAACATGCATTTAAATCAATTCTGCAAAAAATCAGGGTAAAATATGCAAGAAAAATGATTCAAAAAAGTTCTAGAAAGTTTCAGGGGCAAAATGGTCATTTTACCACTGAAAGCAGGCAATCAGAGTAAAATCAATGAAGTACAGGGGCTAAATTGCAAATTGCCCAGTAGAATAAAGCATCTAGAAGAATTTTAGTAAAGACAGAGGGTTAAAGTGCAATTTACCTTGAGAAAACATGCTTCAGAAAAGTTTTAAAAACAAATTCAGGGGTTTAAATGCAAATAAACCAAAGAAATGAATATTCTGGAAAGTTTCTGCAAAGTCCAGGGGTTTAAATGAAAATTAACTAGCAAAAATGAGCATTCTGAAATAATTTTAAGAATACAAGGGCTTATATGCAATTTCTACAGAAAAAACGAATTTCCAGAAAGAATTTGAGAAAGCTCAGGGGCCTCTATGCAATGTATCTAAAGCAAAAAGCATTTTAAAAGAACTGGAGGACTTTTATTAAAGTTTTAAACTCAGAAAACATTATTTTAAATGTTCAGGGTAAAACATGTAATATTTTCAGTTAAAACTTTATTCGAAAGATTTATGAAAAATGATTGCAGAACCTATATGTAAAAAAGGACCTAAAAGTAATGCCAAAAGGACCTAAATGAAAGAAAAATAATGTTTCTGTATTTTATGAAAATAAATGTTTTTTTATGCTTTTTTATTAAGAAAAAGGGCACGACGGTCGCCAACGACGGAGCTCCGCCGTCGACGGCCGTCAGAGGAGGCTAAAAGGGGTCTTCCTGGGGTCTGATCTTAGATGAGACCCCACAGGAAGGGAGAGGGGAGAGAATGAGGTAGATCCATCGGATTGGATCGGGCATCCACCGGTGGGAATGGCCTCCCCACCCCCTCTGTCGCTGCAAGACTCCGGCGACGGCGTTGGGGAAGAAGGGCTCCCTAGAGGCTGAGGCACGACTTCTGGTGGCTGTAGGGACTTCTCGGAGGCTCCTCGCATCTTCTGGAGCAGAGTGATGATGTATAAGTGCGGAGTGGAGGCTACCTAACGTCGTTGTAGCCTCCTCCAGCGAGCGACACTACCGGAACGATCTAGAGCTCGTGGCGCGATCCTGGTGGCTACGGAGGCCTCGTGGGACACGATGGAGCGTTGCTGGAGCATCGGAGGTGTGCAGAGCAATGGGAAGCACGTGCTCCTCCTTTGGAGGAGTCGTCTTCTCCGGCGACGGCAATTCTAGCTCGAGACTCCGGAGAGGCTGGAACGGCGATCCAAGAGGCCGAGAGGCTTGAAGGAGACTAGAGGAGGAGGAGGAGAGGGCTCGGGGTCCAAGAGACTCTCTATATTACCCTCCCCCCCCCCCCCTCGCCCACCTCTTTCGCCGGAGAGCGGTGACGGCGGGGCACAGCGGAGCTCTGCTGGCCAAGGGATCACTCTAGATCCCTTGGAAACGCCCCAGGAAGAGAAGGAGAACCTAGAGGACCAAAATTAAAGACCAGGAGGGATCAGAGGGAGCTAACCTGACCTGGAGAAACTCTGCACCTCGCTGGAGCTCTGGAAATGGCACCCTCTCTCCTCCGCAAATCCACCACTCGCTTTGGAATTCACTGGAGCTCTCTTCCTCCCTCTCTCGTGCGGTTAGTCTACTCAATTCACTGCCTCTACCTCCCTTATATAGGTGAGGAAACCCAACAACCCACTCCGACAGGAGGCACCTTCGCGCTAACAGAAACCACAACTAACCACTTGACCCACTAGCTGGCCCCGTAACAACCTAACACACTCTAACAGTTGTCCCCCCTGCTGCTCCCTCTTGTCCCTTGCTCGCCAACAAGATGAACGGCGATCCAGGCCTCACCGGCAACCCATCCGACGACTGGAGATGTTCCGGTTTGTGCTGGATCAACAGGGCTTGGACTGGATGATGGATTAAAGCTGAGCTTGTGTGAAATCCGTGGGGAGGAGTGAATTCCATGGTTGAAAGAAATCAGTAAAATGGGTGTAGGTGACTTTGGTAAAAATAGTGAATTGAAGAAGAAAATATTATGAAATTAGAGAAGAAGAAATGAGTGTTGGGTAAGAATGAAATGAGGAGAAAAGAAATGGGTTGAATTGTTTATCGTGGGCCTTCATGGGCTTTGGGGCCAATGTGGACTCAATTGGGCTTAATGGGCCTATGTGGGCCTTGTGGGCCCCCATGGGCCCAAATGGGCTAAATGAACCTTTAATGAATTGAAAGGGCCCAAGAAAGGCTAAATGGGCCTAAACAAGTCTTGTGGGCCCAAGTAAGCTCAATTAGGGTTTAATGGGCCTATCTGGGCCTTCATGGGCCCAAGTGGGCTTCCATGAATTAAATGGGCCTAATAAGGGTTAGAGCTCGGCCACCACATCTCCATCTTGTAAAATCAAAAAATTGGGGTGTCAACAACATCTGTCAAATTGTCCAACATCTTGGTTAGTAGATCCCTTTGACTTGCCATGCCCCTCTTCTCCTCGGGTTGATAACCCTAACTACCTGGTTGATGAGTCAATCAACTTATCATGCCCCCTTCTACTATCTCGATGCATCATCATCAACATTTGGCATCATCGCATCGCAATACAACTCATGTCACACTCATTAGTAGGCATAAACTGTACATCAGCATCGACATTATATAGTCAAGTGGTCACCTAAGACTGTCATTGCCCCTACATCAAGCATTGGCATCAACATCACCATAGCATAATCTACACCAGCAACAATACCTAGCATTCACATGAACATCATGATGAACCACACATATCTATAACAGAGCTCAATGCACACTAGCATCAACATTTAGCAAACACCATCTGCACTGGTGTGCACCACTTACATGCATTAGCACACACACCTACATTTGCATCTTAGCATTGCATTTGCATTTGGCTTTCCAAACTATTTTCACATTCACACACGTTTTAGCATCGTTTTCGCATTTGTATATGCATTCCGACAATGAGTCATGACTTATGGCGCATCCCTGAATATGTGACTCAACGTCAATAGCAAACTTCACTCTCTTGGGTGTCTTGTCAATCTTGAGCATTGATCTTGGTTTCCTCAACCTCACTTAGGGAGGGGTATCTGTAGAAACATCGATTTTGTAGCCACTAGTCGATGAACTCCTCCAAAAGAGCTTGCTTTGGTAGCGGCGAGGCATATCCCAGCACCTAGACCTATTTAACATCTCAAACTAGCCCAAAACCATAGATTTACCCAAGACCATAGCCAAACTACTAGCCTTAGGAGCCCAAGCTCTTTTGATGGTCTAACATGCAAGGAAATAGGCCCAACATTCATGTAGCAGGCCTAGTAGTAGGTTTAGTGTCGGTAACGTGCGCGAGTTGCTACTACGACTTTCCAGTGTGGGTAACCACTGCGATGGCCCTCACGGATTGTTAACATGATGCTTTGAGTCAATAGCAAACTATAGAAGGATGGATTGGTCATTCAACTCGTGGACCACTGAATCCTTGCTTCCTATTGGTTCACATGGATCTAGGTGTTTTCCTTGACATTAGTGGGCCATCATACCCCGCATCCTAAACCTAAACCCTATGACATCTGGGCCTGATTATCCATTTTTAATTGTAAACTATGTAATTAATTGTAATATTGTGTAAATGGTTTATTAATGGATAATCTATTGTTTCTTGGTTGTGTGAGCTTGTGGTTGGCTTTCTGTGCACCTGCTTGTGATTTGGGACCAATGTGGAGTCCAATTTAAGGATGCACAGCTTGCTTCGATTGGCATGCCTGTCTTTTCTTTCCTTCTTTTCTCTCTCTCCCTCACGAGCCACCATCCCATATTCTTCTTCTTCCCTTTCCCCACTCGTGCCACCACCAACCAGCGGCCCGTGCCTCACCATCACTTCCAACGTGATGGACGGTCAGCGCGACGCAGGAGGAGGAGAGGATAAAGAGGGGCGGTGGCGAGTGGTAAAGGAAGGACTGAGATGTGAGGGAGAAGAAGGAGAGGAGGAACGACACATGCAAAGGATTATGGAGGTTGTCCATGTGGTCCACCGGCAAAGGAGCTTCGCTGGGGCTACACTGGAGTGTGGGGAGAGTCGTCGGTGTGCGGGGAGGCTCACCGGAGATGTATGCGACCCCTCCTTCTCCTCCATTCTCTTCTTTTCTTCTAATAAGTTAAATGCATGAAAATGACGAAAAATGCATGTAAAATCGTAGAAAAATTGGGAAATTGATGAGAATGAGTTGGAATGCATGAAAATATAGATATCATGCGGTTAGGATTGAAATTTGTAGGAATATACATGTTTTTGGGATGAGGGCTATAGTAGCTGTTTTGAGCTCCATCCGTTTGTGATTTTCATGTGGATTGTATAGTGTATGGATTGATGAATGATTTGTGGGGTTTTGAAGGAGACTGAAGGGTCTACACCCCATGATTTACTCATATTTTATGATGTGTGTTTTAGGGGTCTGTCGGAAGCTCCCAGTTCTGGCGAATTTGAGGCTTGAAACAGGGGAGGTGCCCTGGTTTTGGGCAATTCAGCATACTGAATCTCTGTCAGATTAAGCCAGGATACCTGGTTTCGCTAGGCCGAAATCATCCTGTCGATCGAATCAGGGATTTTTGGTATACCGAACCATGGATTTTTGGTATACCAAACCTGAAATGCGGTCTGTTGATTCTGCCTTGGCCCTGATATATATAAATGTGATTATAAAATGATAAAAAGAAAGGTTTTAATGGACAATAAGCATGTGTTAATGATGTTTTCCCCATGTAAATGACATGGAGGAATGTGGAACCAAAATGAGTGGATTTGGGCATGGTTTTTGGTTTTAGACCCTATAAATGTATAAAATGGTTGACTATGTGTGGTTTTGGGCCTGAGACCCAATTTATGTTTTTTAAAGCATGGTTTTTCATGGATTGAGTTGGGACCCCACAAGAGGGTCAAGTTTTGCATGGAAAATAGATTCTTGCAATGAAAAAGAATGAAATGGAAATGGTTTTGAAAAGAAAGGCTTAAAGAGTTTTGAAAATGAAACACTAATAGTGTGTTAAGGAACCACGGGGGTTGATGTCGACAACATGGTAGGAGTATGAGGCTCCTATGAAACAAGTTGCCAGACACAACTGTGGTTGCCGAGCTTGAGATGGTGTAGGCTGAGCCTGAGTCGTTGTACCTAATTGTTTGGGTCACTGAGCTTGTGACGGTGTAGGCTGAGCCTAGGTTATTGAACCTAGTTGTTCGGGTCACCAATAGTGTAGGATGAGCCTGGGTCGTCGTACCTAGTTGTTTGGGTCATCGATGGGGCGTCAGACAAAGACGTATCCCCGTGCATATATGGAAAACATTGAGGCTGGTTGGCCAGGGCAGTGGCATCCTGCACAGGGAATTTCATTATGGCAGTGTAGGAAGGTAGGGGAAATGATGTCCTCGCATACTACTTGTGTGCCTGGTTACCCCTGATCAAGGTAACATCAGTAAAGAAAAGTGGAAATGAATAAGAAAAGAATGTGATTTCAAGAAATGGAAAGAAATGTGGTTTGTTTGGGATTGGACTTATGAATGGTCCTAAAATCAATGAATAAAATAACAATTGTGTTTTAACCAGTTACCAGCCAGTATGTATGACTTTGCTTTTGAGCCCAAAGGCATTGCAATTTAGGCTAGATCTGGTTAGAAATATGAGTTTTGAAAGTAATTTTGGTTTTGGAAAGAAATCCCAAGTATTAAAAAAGGGCATGTTTTGGAAAATGATTTCCAAACGTTTTCAAAAGAAAATGCAAATGTGTGTTTCTGAAAGAGAATATGATTTGGAATAAAGTTCCAAACATTTTGAAAAGAAAAGAAAGATGGGTTTTGAAAAGAGTTTGGATTTGGGATCAAAATCCCAAGTGATTTCAAACAAAACGAAAAATGGAATGATGTTTTAAAAGGAAAAGTGGATTTTCGAAAGAAAACCAAGCCTTGAAAATTAAAAAACTGAGTTTTAATGGTTTTATAGAGATTTTGTGGTTTCGTGTGTTTGGGGCGCATACTGGGTGACTTAGATGTCACTCACGCGTGCTTGTTTGATTTTCAGGTGCAGTCGAGTTCCGGTGCCGGAGTCGGAGCCTCTAACCTCACATTGTTTCCTAGAGGTGAGCCTTAATTACAGTTATTTGATTTTACTGTAATTTGTGTAATTTTGCTTATGATACTATGATTTAGGTAACGTGCCTAGGTTCGGGGCATTATAGAGTGGTATCAGAGCTAAGGTTATAGCTAATGCACCGACTTGGTGATGTCCAGTCTAGTGGCTCCTCAGGACTGCACAATAGATGATCGTGCACCTGAATTTTTGGTTGTTGTGTTTTGTTGTGCTGGCAGGAAGATGTCTTGCCGAGGCTGTAGCCGTGGCAAGGCCCTTGTACCCGACTCTAAGAAGGGAGAGGGTAGTGCATGGAGGGGTATGAGATGAGAGTTTGGTGAGATGATGCAAGGTTTTGCCTAGTCCTTAGGCAGCAGCAATCGAGATGAGGCGAAGGGAGACCCATGGATCAAGCAATTCCGCCAGCTTAGTGCGCCGACTTTTGATGGGCACAGCATATCACAAGAGTGTGAGGCTTGGTTCCTGGAGGTGGAGAAGATTCTAAAGGGGAGCAATTGTCCAGCAGAGAAGTGGGTCTGAATCGTGGCATTCTAGCTCAAGGGTGTTGTAGATCAGTGGTGGAGGACAGTGCGCCACACCAAATTTCCGAATGCGGACCTACTGATGATCTCTTGGGAAGAACTCCGAGAGGTATTCTATGAGAGCTTTTCCCCTGAGCATGAGAGGGATAAGCTGGACAGAGAATTCAGGAACCTGAAGTAGGGGATCCAGACTGTGGTTGAGTATGAGTCATCCTTCTTTCGGCTAGAGCAGTTCTCTCAGGCTGTAATTTCTAAGAAGAACAAAGCCAAGAAGTTCGTTGAAAGGCTGAACCCTGTGCTGAGATCCAGAGTTATTGGCTTCAGATGCCAAACCTTAGCGGATGCTATTGAGCTTGCAGGTCGCTATGAGGATGATCGTAGGCTGTTCCAAGAGGAGTATCCCAAGAAAGAAAAGGGGAGAAAGTTTGTCTCTCGACCCTCCGTTTCTCGACCGTCTGTGACTGGAGCGCCAAGTTCTGGGATTTCTGGCAGCTCTGGGAAGAAGCGGAAGCAACAGCCTACATCTGGTAGAGAAGAGAGTCTGGGTTTCAGCCATGCAATGTCCATCAGTGGCCCACAGGTGGGACCGTGCTATGTCTGTGGCAAGAAGGGGCATGTAGTGGCACAGTGTTGGCACAGGCAGAGGAATTTTGACAATGTAGTATGCTACAACTGTGGGAAGTCTGGGCATTACCAGAAGGACTGTCCTAGTCAACTGAAGCTAGCCGGAGATGCGCCACGTTAGCCTACTAAGGGGAGAGTGTTTTCCATTGCTGCCCCAAATGCTAGTCCATCTGGAGATGTGGTAGAAGGTGAGAACTAGCGCGACTGTATTAGTTAAGTCCTATCCTATAATAATAGATCCTATGTGTAATTAGCACTATCTCTTATTATGATTATGGTTATGGTGTGTTGATTATAGGATCTTTTCTTGTGGCTGACCGGAAGGCCCAAGTCTTGTTCGACTCTAGGAGTTCATTTTCTTTTGTCTTCGAGTCATTTGCTTCTGAGATCGGGACTAGGCCAGCTAGGTTGGCATTCCACCTAGATGTAGTCACTCCATTGGGAGAGCACAATCTAGCATGGAGATATTTGAGACTGGTTGATATTCAGCTGGGGGACAGGAATTTTCAGGCCAGTTTGATCTTGATGGACATGCAGGATTATGATGTTATCCTCAGAATGGATTGGCTGGCACAGCATTCAAACGTGATAGATTGTGCCAAGAGAAGAGTTCTAGCAGAGTGTCTAAGGTAGGGCTGGTGTATGGTACAAGGCACTAGACTGGGTGAGCCTAGAAAAGTTATTTCTGTTCTCAAGTCCTATCATCATTTGGCAATAGGCAGTGTGGGCTATTTGGCCTGTGTGACAGTTTCTACTTCGCCTATGGTCGAGATTCAGGACTTGCCGGTGGTGTGGGAATATCTTGATGTTTTCCAGAGGAATTGCCTGGAATGCCACCACACAGGGAAGTGGAGTTTGTGGTTGATCTAGTGTCGGGATCAGGTCCTATTTCCAAGGCTCCATATAGGATGGCACCTGTTGAGTTAAGAGAGCTCCAGAATCAGCTACATGAACCGATGGATATGGGATTCATTTGTCCCAGTGTTTCACCTTGGGGAGCACCAATTCTGTTTGTTAAAAAGAAGGATGGTTCACTTCGGCTCTGTATAGACTACCAGATATTGAACTAAATCACTATGAAGAACAAGTATCCACTGCCCAGGATCGACGATTTGTTCGACCAGCTACAGGGAGCATTGGTGTTTTCCAAGATAGATCTGAGATCTAGACACCATCAGTTGAGGATCAGTGAGCCAAATGTGCAGAAGATAGCCTTCCGCACCCATTATGGACATTATGAGTTTTTGGTTATGTCATTCAGGTTGGCGAATGCACCGACTACTTTCATGGACCTTATGAATAGGGTGTTCAGGCCCTATTTAGATCAATTTGAGGTCATCTTGGTGGATGATGTTTTGTTGTATTCTCCGGATGTTCAGACTCATCGGAGGCATTTGAGGATCGTACTGGAGACGCTGAGGCAGCATCAGCTTTACACCTAGTTCTCTAAGTGCGAGTTTTGGCTAGAAGAGGTGTCCTTCCTTGGTCACATTATTTCAAGAGAAGGCGTCAAGGTAGATCCAGCCAAAGTGAAAGCTGTGAGCAGTTGGGCCAGACCGAAGACAGTAACTGAGATTAGAAGTTTTCTCGGCCTGGTGGGATATTATAGGAGATTCATCCAAGATTTCTCCAAGATTGCTGCACCATTGACCAAACTGACTAGAAAGGAAGTGTACTTTGCCTGGGATTGGCAGTGCGAGGAGAGCTTCAATGAATTAAAGGCTTGTCTGGTGTCGGCCCCAGTTTTGACTTTGCCCTTTGGGAGTGGTAGTTTCACAGTCTACAGTGATGCTTATAGAACTAGTTTGAGGTGTGTGCTGATGCAGTATGGTAGGGTGGTGGCCTATGCCTCGCGCCAGTTGAAAGATCATAAGAAGAATTATCCCACCCATGATTTAGAGATGGCAACTCTTGTGTTCGCCTTGAAGATTTTGAGGCATTATTTATATGGCAAACAATTTGAGGTGTACACAAATCATAAGAGTCTGAAGTACTTCTTTACTCAGAAGGATTTGAACCTAAGACAGAGGCACTGGGTGGAGTATATTAAGGATTATGATTTCAGCTTGTCGTACAACCTAGGGAAGGCGAATGTGGTTGCAAATGCTCTAAGCAGACGCACTCATGTCCTAGCTAGTCTGATGATCCATGAATGGAAATAGTTAGAGGGACAAGTGGAGTGTAGGCCACAGAGACAGTCTCAGGGGCCTGCTAGAGTGGTGCTGGCTAATTTGTCTATTCGCTCGAGGATGATTGAGGCGATTGTCACAACTCAGCAATATGATTCTTATATGTCAGATATCTGGATGATGCTGGAAGCTGGTAATCCCCCTTATTTTTCATTTTGGGTAGACGGTGGGTTGATATTTGATTTGAGATTATATGTGCCTCAAATAGAGGAAATCAAGAATAGTTTGTTGGAAGAAGCTCACCTCTCCAGATACACTATCTGTCTAGGAAGCACCAAAATGTATAAAGACCTGAAGAGGAACTTCTGGTGGCCTGGGATGAAGAGGGAGATTGCTGAGTATGTGGCTGTAGACACCCCGATTTTGAGGTGACTCATTGATAATTCTCCAGATGTTGCTTTGGATGTGGCTGACCCTTGAACCAATCCCAATCCCATAGCAAGCCCGTAGCCCAACTAGAACTCCCGATAGGTAGGAAAGCACATCTCACTGGCACACCTAGCTAGCACAATTACCTAGCACACCTAGCTAGCACACTTACCTAGCACACATAGCTAGCACACTTACCTATCACACCTCCCTAGCACACCTAGCTAGCACATTTACCTAGCACACCTAGCAGGCGCACATACCCGACGCACATCCCTGGCGCCCAGCCATTTCGCAGGCTATGGGCTGCTAGCTTTCCACCTCCCATGGCTGTTACCTCTAGCAACGAATATGCCATGGAATCTTCCAGGCTTTTCGTCTACGAGGCTCCCTGCATTCCCATGAGTTACCCATGAAAGTTCCATATAAATAGACACCTATAGGTAGCCATTTGAGGGATTAGAAAGTTGAAGACACAGAATTGCAACCAGAATTCTGCAGCTGTCCCTTTGAGTTCTTAGCTTTCTTCTTGCATCTAGAGATATCCTCAGCCCTTCCAAAGCATCAAAGAGCTTATTATCTTGAGTCTTCTTTGAAGGAACATCCAGGACAAGGTAGGCCTTCTCACTTTTCTTTTTTACTTCTTGTTCTT
>JAMKQA010019056.1:0-22249 GCA_024699735.1 Posidonia australis
TGATGGGACCATCTAGACTTTGGGCGGTAGTCTAGAAAATTGTGATGGAAAAGGGTGGCCGTGAATCCATCGATCTGGACCGGTATTCCAAGGCGAGGGAGGTGGCACTGAGATTCCTCCTAACGGATCGAACTGTGGAAGGGACCATCTCGACACCAGGTTGTAGTCCATAAATATGAGATGGAAATGGGAGGCCATGAATCCGTCCATCATGATCAAAATTCAAATGCGGGGGAGGTGGCATCGAGATTCGTCCTGACGGATCAACCACGAATGGGACCATCTTGACTCGGGGCGGTAGTCTAGAAAAATGTGTTGGAAAATGGAGGCCTTCAATCCATCCATCAATATCAGAATTGAAAGGCGAGGGAGGTGGCACCGAGATTCGTCCTGACGATTCGAATCGTGGAAGGGACCAACTAGACTCCTGGCGGTAGTCTCGAAAAATGAGATGGAAATGGGAGGCCATGAATTCGTCTATAATGATCCGAATTCATAAGCATGGGACGAGGCACTGAGATTTGTCAAATGTAGCGAACCATAGATGGGACCATCTAGACTCCAGGCAGTAGTCTAGGAAAGTGAGATGGAAAATGTAGGCCTTTAATCCGTCCATCAGGATCAGAATTCAAAGGCGAGGGAGGTCGCACAGAGAATCATCCTAACGGATCAAATAGCGGATGGGACCATCTAGACTCAAGGCGGTAGTCTCGAGAAGTTAGATGGAAAAAAGAAGCCATGAATCTGTCCATCCGGATTGGAATTCAAAGGCGAGGGAGGTGGCACCGAGATTTGTCCTGACGTATCGATCGTCAGATGGGACCATCAAGATTCTGGGCAGTAGTCTTGGAAAATGAGATGGAAAATGTAGGGACAATTTAGACTCCGTGTGGTAGTCTAGAAAAATGAGATGGTGAAGGGAGGCCTTGAATTCGTCCATCAGGATCAGAATTCAAAGATGAGGGTGGTGGCACCGATGTTCGTCCTAACAGATCTAATCGCGGTTAGGAAAATCCAAATTTCTAGCGGTGGTCTAGAAAAATGAGATGGAAAAGGGAGGCCTTGAATCCGTCCATCAGTATCAGAATTCAAAGGCGAGGGAGGCGTCACCGAGATTCATCTTGACGGATCAAACCGCAAATGCGACAACCTAGACTCAAGGCGGTTGTCTAGAAATAAAGGATGGAAAAGGGAGGCCTTGAATTCATCCATCAAGATCAGAATTCAAAGGCGAGGGTGGTGGCATTGAGATTCGTCCTGACGGTTCCAACCGTGGATGGGATCATCTAGACTGCAGGCAGTAGTCAAGAAAAATGAGATGGAAATGGGAGGCCTCGAATCCATCCATCATGATCAGAATTCAAAGGCAAGGGTGAAGGCACTGAGATTCGTTTTGATGGATCAAACCGCAATGGGACCATCTAGACTCCGGGCGGTTGTCTAGAAAAATGAGATGGAAATTGTAGGTAGCGAATCCGTCCTTCATGATCGGAATTCAAAGGAGAGGGTGGTGGCAATGAGATTCATCCTGACGGATCGAACCACATATGGGACCATCTAGACTCTGGCCGGTAGTCAAGAGAAATTAGATGGAAAATGAGGCCGTGAATCCATCCATCAGGATTGGAATTCAAAGGCAAGGGAGGTGGCACCGAGATTCATCCTGATGGAACGAACCACAGATGGGACCATTTACACTCTGGGTGGTAGTCTAGAAAAATGAGATGGAAAATGGAGGCCTTGAATCTGACCATCAGGATCGGAATTCAAAGGTGAGCGAGGTGGCACCGAGATTCGTCCTGATGGATCGAACCGTGGATGACACCATCAAGACTCCCAGCGATTGTCTAGAAAAATGAGATAGAAAAAGGAGGCCTTGAATACATCTAGTAGGATCGGAATTGAAAGGAGAGGGAGGTAGCACCAAGATTCGTCAAGATGGTTCGAACCGCAGGTGGGACTATGTAGACTCTGGGCTGAGGTCTTGAAAATTGAGATGGAAATTGGAGGCCTTAAATCCATCCATCAGGATCAAAATTGAAAGGTGAGGGACGTGGCACCAAGATTTGTCCTAACGATCGAACCGCAGATGGGACCATCGAGACTCTGAGCGGTAGTCTAGAAAAATGAAATGGAAAATGGAGGCCTTGTACCTATCCATTAGGATCAGAATTCAATGATGAGTGAGGTGGCAGCGAGATTCGTCGTGTCATACCGAACCGCGGATGGGACCATCAGGACTCCGGGCGATAGTCTAGAAAAATGGGATGGAAAAGGGAGGCCTTGAATCCGTCCATCTGGATGAGAAATCAAAGTCGAGGGAGGTGGCACCGAGATTTGTCCTGACGGATCTAACCACTAATGGGACCAGCTAAACCCCAGGCGGTAGTCTAGAAATATGAGAAGGAAAAGGGAGGTCCCTCAAGATCAGAACCACAGATCGAACCGTGGATGGGACCACGGAATCCGTCAATCAAAGGCGAGGGAGGTGGTGTCGAGATTCGTCCTGACGGTTAGAACTGTGGATGGGACCTACTAGACATCGGGCGTTAGACTATAAAGTGAGATGGAAGTGGGAGGCCTTGAATCCGTCCATCAGGATCGGAATTCAAATAAGAGGGAGGTGGCACCGAGATTCGACCAAACGGATCGTACTACAGATGGGACCATCAAGACTCCAGGCGGTAGTCTAGGGAAATGAAATGGAAAATGGAGTCCTTGAACCTGTCCTTCAGGATCAGAATTCAATGATGAGTGAGGTGGCACCGAGATTCGTCCTGTCATACCGAACCTCGGATGGGACCATCAAGACTCCGGGCGGTAGTCTAGAAAAATGAGAAGGGTAAGGGAGGCCTTGAATCCGTCCATCAGGATCAGATTTTAAATGCTAGGGAGGTGGCACCGAGATTCGTCCTGATGGATCTAACCGCGGATGGGACCATCTAGACTTCAGCCGATGGTCTATAAAAATGAGATGGAATAGGGAGGCCTTGAATTCGTCCATCAGGATCGGAGTTCAATGGCGTGGGTGGGGGTACTGAGATTCGTCCTGACTGATCGAACCGCTTTTGGGACCATCTTGACTCTAGGTGGTTGTCTTGAAAATTGAGATGGAAAAGGCAGGCCTTGAATCCATCCTTCAGGATCAGAATTCAAAGACGATAGAGGTGTCACCGAGATTTGTCCTAGCGAATCGAATTGCGGATGGGATCATCTAGACATAGGGTAGAAGTCTAAAAAAATGAGATGGAAAAGGGAGACCTTGAATCCGTCAATCAGGATTGGAATACAAAAGCGAGGGAGGTGGCACTGAGATTCATCGAGACGGCTCGAACTACGAATGGGACCATCTAAACTATGGGTAGTAGTCAAGAAAAATGAGATGGAATATGGAGGCCTTGAATCCATCCATCGGGATCAGAATTGAAAGGCGAGGGTGGTCGCACCGAGATTCGTCCTGATGTGTCGAACTGCGAATGAGACAATCTAGAGTCTGCGCGGTAGTCTAGAAAAATGAGATGGAATAGGGAGGCCTTGATTCTGTCCATCGAGATCGGAATTCAAAGGCATGGGTGGGGGCACCAAGATTCCTTCTAACGGATCAAACTACTATGGGACCATCTAGACTCTGTGCGGTAGCCTAGGAAATTGAGATCGAAATGGGAGCCTTGAATCCATCCATCAGGATCGGAATTCATGGGCGAGGGATGTGGCACCGAGATTCAGCTAGACGGATCGAACCGTGGATGGGACCATCTAGCCTCTAGGCGGTAGTCAAGAAAAATGAGACAGAAAATGGAGGCCTTGAATCTCTCCATCTGGATCGGAACTCAAAGGCATGGGAGGTGGCACCGAGATTCGTCCTGGCAGATTCAACTATGGATGGGACCATCTAGACTCCATACGGTAGTCCAGAAAAATGAGATGGAAAAGGGAGGCCTTGAATCCGTCTATAAGGATCGGAATTCAAAGGAGAGGGAGGTGGCACCGAGATTCGTCGTAACGGATCGAATTGTGGATGGGACCATCAAGACTCCAAGCGGTGGTCTAGAAAAACGAGATGGATAATGGGTGCCTTAAATCCGTCCATTAGGATCGGAATTCAAAGGCGAGGGTGGTGGCATTGAAATTCGTCCTGACGGATCGAACCACGGATGGGACCACCATGGCTCTGGGCGGAAGTCTAAAAAAATGAGAAGGAAATTGGAAGCCATGAATCCATCCATCCGGATCGGAATTCCAAGGTGAGGGTGGTGGCACCGAGATTCGTCCCGACGATTCGAACCATGGATGGGGCCATCTAGACTCCAGGCGGTAGTCTAGAAAAATAACATGGAAATGGGAGTCCTTGAATCCGTCCATCAAGATCAGAATTCAAAGGCAAGGGCGAAGGCATCGAGATTTGTCTTGACAGATCGAACCGTAGAAGGGACCATCTAGACACTGGGCGGTAGTCTAGAAAATTGAGATGGAAAATGTAGGCCTCGAATCCGTCCTTCAGAATCGAAATTCAAAGGCGAGGGTGGTGGCACTGAGATTAGTCTTGATGGATCGAACAGTGGATGGGACCATCTAGACTTTGGGCGGTAATCTACAAAACTTAGATGCAAAAATGAGGCCTCGAATCCGTCCATCATGATCGGAATTCGAAGGCGAAAGTGGTGGCACCGATATTCGTCTTGATAGATTGAACCGTGGATGGGACCATCTAGACTCTAAGCAGAAGTCTATAAAAATGAGATGGAAAACAGAGACCTTGAATTCGTCCATCTGGATCGGAATTCAAAGGTGAGCGTGGTGGCACCACGATTCGTCCTGACAGATCAAACCGCAGATTGGACCATCAAGACTCTAGGAGGTACTCTAGAAAAATGAGATGGAAAAGGGAGGCCTTGAATCTATGCATCAGGATCGGAATTCAAAGGTGAGAAAGGTGGCACTGAGATTTATCCAGACTGATCGTACCGCGAATGGGACCATCTTGACTCCTGGTGTTAGTCTAGAAATATGAGATGGAAAAGGGAGGGCTTGAATCCATCCATCAAGATCAGAATTCAAAGGCGAGAGAGGTGGCATCGAGATTCGTCTAGACGGTTTGAACCGTGGATGGGACCATCTACACTCCAGGCAGTAGTCTAGAAAAATGAGATGGAAAAGGGAGGCCTTGAATCCGTCCTTCAAGATCGGAATTCAAAGGCGAGGTTGGGGGCACCAAGATTCGACCTGACGGATCAAACTACGGATGGGACCATCTAGACTCCGTCCGGTAGCCTAGAAAAATGAGATGAAAAATGTAGGCCACGAATCCGAGCATCCGGATCAGAATTCAATGGTGAGGGAGGTGGCACCAATATTCGTCCTAGAGGATCGAATCGTGGATGGGACCATCTAGACTCTAGGCGGTGGTCTAGAAATACGAGATGGAAAAGGGGGGCCTTGAATCCGTCCATCTGATTCGGAAATCTAAGGCGAGGGTGGTGGCACCGATATTCCTCTAGGCGGATCGAACTGTGGATGGGACCATCTAGACTTCGTGCTGTAGTCTTGAAAAATGTGATGGAAAAGGGAGGCCTTGAATCCGTCCATTAGGATCAGAATTCAAAGGCGAGAGTGGTAGTACCGATATTCGTCCTAATGGATCGAATCGAGGATGGGACTATCTATACTCTGGGCGGTAGTCTTGAATCCATCCATCAGGATCGGAATTCAAAGGTGAGGTTGGTGCCACCGAGATTCATTCTGACGGATCGAACTGCCTATGGGACCATCTAGGCTATGGGCGGAAGTCTAGAAAAATGAGATGGAAATTGAATGCCTTGAATCCATCCATCCAGATCAGAATTCAAAGTCGAGGGTGGTGGCACCGAGATTCGTCCTAGTGGATTGAACTGCGGATGGGACCACCTAGACTCCGTGCAGTGGTCTAGGAAAATGAGATGGAAATGAAAGGCGTTAAATCCATCGATCAGGATCTGAATTCAATGGTGATGGTGGTGGCACTGAGATTTGTCCAAACGGATTGAACTGCAGATGGGAACATCTAGACTCTGAGCGGTACCCTAGAAAATTGAGATGGAAATGGTAGGCCTTGAATCTATCCATCAGGATCGGAAATCGAAGGCTAGGGAGGTGGCACCGAGATTCGTCCTGACAGATCGAACCGCAGATGAGACCATCTAGTCTCCGAGCAGAAGTCAAAAATAATGAGATGGAAATCTCGGTGCATTGGAATTCGTCAATCTGGATTGGAATTCAAAAGCGAGGGTGGTGGCAGCGAGATTCGTCTAGACGGATCGAACCATGGATGGGACCATCTAGACTCTGGGCGATAGTATAGAAAAATGAGATGGAAATGGGAGGCCTTGAATTCATCCATCAGGATAGGAATACAAAGGCAAGGGAGATGGCATCGGGATTCGTCCTGACGGATTGAACCGCAAATGTGACAATCTTGACTCTAGGCGGTTATAAAGAAAATTGAGATGGAAAAGGGAGGCCTTGAATCCATCCTTTCGGATTGGAATTCAATGGCGAGAGTGGTGTCACTGAGATTCTTCCTAACATTTCAAACCACGAATGGGACCATCTAGACTCTGGGCAGCTGTCTAGAAAAATGAGATGGAAAATTTTGGCCTTGAATCCATCCTTCAGGATCAGAATTCGAAGGTGAGGGTGGTGGCACCGAGATTTATCCAGACGGATCACACCACAGATGGGACCATCTACACTCTAGGCAGTAGTCTAAAGAAAATAAATGGAAAAATGAGGCCTTGAAGCCATCCAGCAGATTTAGAATTCGAAGGCGAGGGATAGGCATCGAAATTCGTCCTAATGGATCGAACCACGGATGGGACCATCTTGACTCTAGGCGGAAGTCTTGAATCTGTCCATCAGGATCGGAATTCAATGGCGAGGGAGGTGGCACCGAGATTCGTCCTAACGGATCGGACCGCGGATGGGATCATCTTAACTCTGGGCTGTTGTTGAGAAAAATGAGATGGAAAAGGGAGGCCTTGTATCTGTCCTTCTGGATCGGTATTCAAAGGCGAGAGAGGTGTCACAGAGATTTGTCCTAACAAATCGAACAGCAAATGGGACCATCTAGACTCCGGGAGGTTGTCTGGAGAAATGAGATGGAAAATTTTAGCCTTGAATCTATCCTTTAGGATGAAAATATGAAGGCGAGTGTGGTGGCACCGAAATTCATCATGACGGATCGTACTGCAAATGTGACCATCTACAGTCTGGGTGGTAGTCTAGAGAAATTAGATGGAAAAATGAGGCCTTGAATCTTTCCATCGGGATTGGAATTCAAAGGCGAGGGAGGAGGCACCGAGATTCATCATGACGGATCGAACCGTGGATGGGACCTAGTAGAGTCTGGGAGTTAGTCTAGAAAAGAGAGAGGGAAATGGGGAGTAGCGATTCCATCCGTCAGGATAGGAATTCATTGGTGAGGGAGGTGGCACCTAGATTCGTCGTGACGGTTCGAACAGCGGATGGGACCATCTAGACTCTGAGCGGAAGTCTTGAAAATTAAGATGGAAAATGGAGGCCTTGAATCTGTCCATCACGAAATTCAATGGCGAGGGAGGTGGACCGTGATTCGTCCAAACGGATCGAATCGTGAATGGGACCATCTAGACTCTAGGCGGTAGTCTTGAAAAATGAGAAGGAAAAGGGAGGCCTTAAATCTATCCATCAGGATCGAAATTCAAAAAGCGAGGGAGGTGGAACCGAGATTCGTCCTGACGGATCGAACCGCGGATGGGACTTTCTAGACGCTGAGCGGTAGTCTAGAAAAATGAGATAGAAATGGGAGGCCTTGAATCTGTCCTTTAGGATCGGAATTCAAATGTGAGGGAGGTGGCACCGAGATTCATCCTGACGGATCGAAACACAGATGGGACCATCTAGACTCTGTACGGTAGTCTAGCAAAATTAAATGGAAATTTGAGGCCTTGAATCCATCCATCAGGATCGAAATTCAATGGCAAGAGAGGTGGCACCGAGATTTGTCCAGATGGATCGTACCATGGATGGGACGTGGTAGACGTCATGCGGTAGTCTCGAAAAATGAGTTGGAAAGGGGAGGCCTCGAATCCGTCCATCAAGATTGGAATTCCAAGGAGATTGAGGTGGCACCGACTTTCGTATTGACGATTTGAACCACAAATGGGACCATCTAGACTCCGGGCCGAAGTCTAGAAAAATAAGATGGAAATTGCTGGCGTTGAATCTGTCCATCAGGATCGAAATTCAATGGCAAGGGAGGTGGCACCGAGATTCATCGTAACGGATCGAACCGTGGATGGGACTTTCTAGACTCAAGGCAGTTGTCTAGAAAAAAGAGAAGGAAAAGGGAGTCCTTAAATCTGTCCAGCAGGATCGGAATTCGATGGCTAGGGTGGTGGCACCGAGATTTGTCCTAACGGATCGAACCACGGATGGGACCATCTAGACTCCAGGCGGTGGTCTAGAAAAATGCGATGGGAAAGGGACGCCTCAAATCCATCCCTCAGGATCGGAGTTTAAAGGCATGGGTGGGGGCATCGAGATTCGTCCTGACGGATTGAACCGCGGATGGGACCATCTTGACTCTAGGCGGTTGTCAAGAAAATTGAGATGGAAAAGGGAGGCCTTGAATCTGTCCTCCAGGATCGGAATTCGAAGGCGAGGGAGAGGCACAAAGATTCATCTAGATGGATCGAATCGTAGATGGTACCATCTACACTCTCGGCGGTAGTCTACAAAAATTAGCCGGAAAAATGAGGCCTTGAATCTGTCCATCAAGATCAGAGTTCAAAGGCGAGGGAGAGGCACCGAGTTTCGTCTTGACAGATCGAACCGTGGATTGACCTAGTAGACTCCAAGCGGTAGTCTAAAAAAATGAGAGGGAAATGGGAGGCCTCGAATCCATCAATCAGGATTAGAATTCAAAGGAGATTGTAGTGGCACCGAGTTTCGTCTTGACGGTTTGAACCGCAAATGGGATCATCTAGACTCTGGGCGTAAGTCTAGAAAAATAAGATGGAAATTGGTGGCATTGAATTTGTCCATCAGGATTGGAAATCAATGGCGAGGAATGTGGCACCGAGATTTGTCCTAACGGATCGAACCGCGGATGGGACCATCTAGACTCTTGGCGGTAGTATAGAAAAATGGGAAGGAAAAGCGAAGCCTTGAATCCGTCCATCAAGATCAGAATTCGATGGCTTGGGAGGTGGCATCGAGATTCGTCCAAATGGATCGAACCGCGGATGGGACCATCTAGACTCCGGGCGGTGGTCTAGAAAAATGAGATGGAAAAGGGAGGCCTCGAATCCTTCCTTCAGGATCGGAGTTCAAAGGCATGGGTGGGGGTACAGAGATTCGTCTTGTTGGATCGAACCGTGGATGGGACCATCTTGACATTGGGTGGTTATCAAGAAAATTGAGATGTAAAAGGGAGGCCATGAATCCATCCTTCATGATCGAATTCAAAGGCGAGAGAGGTGTCACTGAGATTCGTCCAGGCATTTCAAACCGCGGATGGGACCATCTAGACTCTAGGCGGTAGTCTAGAGAAATTAGATGGAAAAATTAGGCCTTGAATCCGTCCATCAAGATCGGAATTCAAAGGCAAGGGAGGTCGCACCGAGATTCGTCCTGACAGATCGTACCATGGATGGGACCTAGTAGACTACGGGCTGTAGTCTAGAAAAAATGAGTTGGAAATGGGAGGCCTTGAATCCGTCCATCAGGATCGGAATTCAAAGGAGATTGAGGGCGCTCTGAGTTTCGTCTTGACGGTTTGAACCACAATTGGGACCATCTAGACTCCGGGAGGAAGTCTAGAAAAATAAGATGGAAATTGGTGGCATTGAATCTATCCAACAGGATCGGAATTCAATGGCGAGGGAGGTGGCACCGAGATTCATCCTAATGGTTCGAACCACGGATGGGACCACCTAGACACTAGGCGGTAGTCTAGAAAAATGAGAAGGAAAAGGGAGGCCATGAATCCTTCCATCAGGATCGTTATTCATAGGCGAGGGAAGTGGCACCGTGATTCATCCTGACAGATCAACCGCAGATGGGACCATTTAGACTCTAGGCGATAGTCTAGAAAAATGAGATGGAAAAGGAATGCCTTGAATCCGTCCATGAGGATCGGAATTCAAAGGAGAGGGAGGTGGCACCGAGATTCGTCCTGATGGCTCGAACTGCGGATGGGACCATCTGGACTCTAGGCGGAAGTCTAGAAAAATGAGATGGAAATTGGGGGCCTGGAATCCGTCGATCATGATTAGAATTCATAGGTGAGGGAAGTGGCACCGTGATTCGACCTGACGGATCATACCGTGGATGGGACCTAGTAGACTTTGGGCGGTAGTCCCGAAATATGGGAAGGAATTGGGAGGCAACGAAGCCATCCATCAGGAGTGGAATTCAAAGGTGAGGGAGGTGGCACTGAGATTCGTCTTGACGGTTCGAACTGCTGATGGGACCATCTGGACTCTGGGTGGAAGACTAGAAATCTAAGATGGATATTGGAGGCCTTGAATCCGTCCATCAGGATCAGAACTCAATGGCAAGAGAGGTGGCACCGAGATTCGTCCAAACGGATCGAACCGCCGATGGGACCATCTACACGCTAGGCGGTAGTCTAGAAAAAACAGAAGGAAAAGGGTGGTCATGAATACTTCCATTAGGATTGTTATTCAAAGGCGAGGGAGGTGGCACCGAGATTCGTCCTGACAAATCAAACCACGAATGGGACCATCTAGACTCCAAGCGGTAGTCTAGAAAAATGAGATGGAAAATGATGGTCGTGAATCCATCCTTCAGGATAGGAATTCAAAGGCAAGGGTGGTGGCATCGAGATTCATCATGACGGATCGAACTGTAAATGGGACCATCTAGAATCTGGGTGGTAGTCTTGAGAAATTAGATGGAAAAATGAGGCCTTGAATCCATCCATCAGGATCGGAATTCGAAGGCAAGGGAGGTGGCAAAGAGATTCGTCTTGAAGGATCGTACCATGGATGGGACCTTGCAGACTACGAGCGGTAGTCTAGAAAAATGAGATGGAAATCGGAGGCCTTGAATCCATCCATAAGGATCGGAATTCAAAGGAGATGGAGGTGGCACCGACAATCGTCATGACGGTTCGAACTGCGCATGGGACCATCTGGACTCTAGGTGGATGTCCAGAAAAATAAGATGGAAATTGGAGTCCATGAATCCGTCCATCAGGATCGGAATTCAATGGCAAGGGAGGTGGCACCATGATTCGTCCTAACGGATCGAACAATGGATGGGACCTTCTAGACTCTAGGCGGTAGTCTAGAAAAATGAGAAGGAAAAGGGAGGCCTTGAATCCATCCCGCAGGATTGGAATTTAAAGGCGAGGGAGGTGGCACCGAGATTCGTCTTGACTGATCGAACCGCGGATGGGTGGTTCTAGACTCCGGGCGGTAGTCTGGAAAATTGAGATAGAAATGGGAGGCCATGAATCCGTGCATCAGGATCAGAATTCAAAGGCGATGGAGGTGTCACCGATATTCGTCCTAACAGATCAAACCGCGGATGGGACCATCTAGACTCCGGGCGGTGGTCTAGAAAAATGAGATGCAAATAGAAGGCCTCGAATCCGTTCATCAGGATCGGAGTTCAAAGGCATCGGTGGGGGCCCCAAGAATTGTACTGACAGATCGAACCACGGATGGGACGATCTTGACTCTGGGTGGTTGTCAAGAAAATCGAGATGGAAAAGGTAGGCCATGAATCCGTCCTTCTTGATCACAATTCAAAGGCGAGATAGGTGTCACCGAGATTCGCCCTGACGGATCAAACAACTGATGGGACCATCTAGAGTCCGGGCGGTTGTCTAGTAAAATGAGATGGAAAATGTTGGCCTTGAATCCGTCCTTCTCGATTGGAATTCAAAGGCGAGGGCAGTGGCACCGAGATTTGTCCTGACTGATATAACCACTGATGGGACCATCTAGACTCTGGGCGGTAGTCTAGAGAAATTAGATGGAGAAATGAGGCCTTGAATCCATCCATTAGGAACGGATTTCAAAGGCACGGGAGGTGGCACAAAGATTTGTCCTGACGGATCGAACCGTGGATGAGACCTAGTAGACTCCAGGCGGTAGTCAAGTAAAATGAGATGGAAATGGGAGGCCTCGAATCCGTTCCTCAGGATCGGAATTCAATGGTGAGGGAGGTGGCACTGAGATTTGTCAACACGGTTCGAACCACGGATGGGAACATCTAGACTCCGGGAGGAAGTCTAGAAAAATAAGATGGAAATTGGAGGCCTTGAATCCGTCAATCAGGAACGGAATTCAATGGCGAGGGAGGCGACATCGAGATTCGTCCTAACGGATCGAACCGCGGATGGGACCAACTAGAATCTAGGCTGTAGTCTACAAAAATGAGAAGGAAAAGGGAGGCCTTGAATCTGTCCATCAAGATTGGAATTGAAAGGCGAGGGAGGTGGCACCGTGTATCGTCTTGACTAATCGAACTGCAGATGGGAGCATCTAGACTCCGGGTTGTAGTCTAGAAAATTAAGATAGAAATGGGAGGCCACAAATCCGCCCATCAGGATTAGAATTCAAAGGCGAGGGCTGTGGCACCGCTATTCGTCCTGACGGTTCGAACAACTGATTAAACCATCTAGACTCTAGGTGGAAGTCAAGAAAAATGAGATGGAAAATGGGGGCCTTCAATTCTTCCATCAGGGTCGGAATTCATAGGCGAGGGAGGTGGCACCAAGAATCGACCTGATGCATCGAACCGCGGATGGGACCATCTTGAATCTAGGGGAAAGTCAAGAAATATGAGAAGGAAAAGGGAGGCCTTGAATCTGTACCTCATGATCGAAATTCAAAGGCAAGGGAGATGTCACCGTGATTCATCCTGACGGACCGAACCACTAATGGGACCATCTAGACACTGGGTGGAAGTCTAAAAAATTGAGATGGAAAAGGGAGGCCTCGAATCCGACAATCAGGATCGGAATTCAAAAGCAATGGGACCAAGATTCAAAAGAAATTGAGATGGGAATTCAAAAATAAGATGGAAATTTTTTCCCTTGAATCCGTCCTTTGGGATCGGAATTCAAAGGCGAGGGTGGTGGCACCACGATTCATCTAGACGGATCGAACCGCAGATGGGACCCACTAGACTCTAAGTTGTAGTCTAGAGAAATTAGATGGAAAAATGAGGCCTTGAATCCATCCATCAGGATCGGAATTCAAAGGTGTGGGAGGTGGCACAAAGATTCATCCAGGTGGATCAAATCGTGGATGGGACCTTGTAGACTCCAGGCAGTAGTCTATAACAATGAGATGGAAATGGGCGGCCTCGAATCCGTCCATCAGGATCGGAATTCAAAGGCAAGGGAGGTGGCACCGATATTCGGCCTAACAGATCGAACCGTAGATGGGACCATCTAGACTCTGGGTGGTGGTCTAGAAAAATGAGATGGAAATAGAAGGCCTTGAATCTGTCCATCAGGACCAGAGTTCAAAGGCATCTGTGGGGGCCCCAAGAATTGTACTGACGGATCGAACCACAGATGGAACCATCTTGACTCTGGGTGGTTGTCATGAAAATTGAGATGGAAAAGGGAGGCCATGAATCTGTCCTTCAGGATCAAAATTCAAAAGCATGAGAGGTGTCACTGAGATTCATCCTAACGGATCGAACAGCTGATGGGACCATCTAAACTCTAGGCGGTTGTCTTGAAAAATGAGATGGAAAATGTTGGCCTCGAATCCGTCCTTTTGGATTGGAATTCATAGGCGAGGGCGGTGGCACCGAGATTCGTCCTGACGGATTGAACCGCAGATGGGACCATCTAGACACTAGGTGGTAGTCTAGAGAAATTAGATGGAGAAATGAGGACTTGAATCCGTCCATCAGGATCGGATTTCATTGGCAAGGGAGGCGACACCCAGATTCGTCCTAACGGATCGAACCATGGATGGGACCAACAAGAATCTAGGCTGTAGCCAAGAAAAATGAGATGGAGAAGGGAGGCATTGAATCAGTCCATCAAGATCGAAATTGAAAGGCGAGGGATGTGGCACCGTGTATCGTCTTGACTGATCAAGCTGTAGATGGGACCATCTTGACTCTGAGCGGTAGTCTAGAAAATTGAGATAGAAATGGAAGGCCATGAATCCGTCCATCAGGATCGGAATTCAAAGGTGAGGGAGGCGGCATCGAGATTCGTCTTGAAGGATCGAACTACGAATGGGACCATCAAGACTCCATGTGGTAGCCTAGAAAAATGAGATGGAAAGGGGTGGCCTTGAATCGGACAATCTGGATCGGAATTCAAAGGTGAGGGTGGTGGCATCGAGATTTGTCCTGATGGATCGAACCATGGATGGGACCATCTTGACTCTGGGTGGTTGTCAGGAAAATTGAGATGGAAAAGGGAGGCCATGAATCCGTCCTTCAGGATCGCAATGAAATGGCGAGAGAGGTGTCATTGAGATTCGTCCTGACGGATCGAACTGCGGATGGGACCATCTAGACTTCGGGTGTTCGTCTTGAAAATTGAGATGGAAAATGTTGCACTTGAATCTATCCTTCAGGATCGGAATTCAACGGCGAGGGTGGTGGCACTAAGATTCATCCTGACGAATCGAACCGTAGATGGGACCCTCTAAACTCGAAGTTATTGTCTAGAGAAATTAGATGGAAAACTGAGGCCTTCAATCCATCCATCAGGATCAGAATTCAAAGGAGTGGGAGGTGGCACAAAGATTCCTTCGGACGGATTGAACCGTGGATGGGACCTTGTGGACTCCAGGTGGTAGTCTATAAAAATGAGATGGAAATGGGAGGCCTCGAATCCGTCCATCAGGATCGGAATTCAACGGCGAGGGAGGTGGCACTAATGTTCGTCCTAACAGATTGAACCGCGGATGGGACCATCTAGACTCCGGGCAGTGCTCTTGAAAAGTGAGATGGAAATGGAAGGCCTCAAATCCGTCCATCAGGATCGGAGTTCGAAGGCGTCGGTGTGGGCCCCAAGAATTGTACTGACGGATCGAACAACAGATGGAACCATCTTGACTCTGGGTGGTTGTCAAGAAAATTGAGATGGAAAAGGGAGGCCATGAATCCATTCTTTAGGATCACAATTCAAAGGCCTGAGAAGTGTCACTGAGATTCGTCCTAACGGATCGAACAGCTAATGGGACCATTTAGACTACAGGCGGTTGTCTACAAAAATGAGATGGAAAATGTTGGCCTCAAATCAGTCCTTTTGGATTGTAATTCAAAGGCGCGGGCGGTGGCACCGAGATTCGTCCTGATGGATCGAACCGCAGATGGGACCATCTAGACACTAGGCAGTAGTCTAGAGAAATTAGATGGAGAAATGAGGACTTGAATCCATCCATCAGGATCGGATTTCAAATGCGAGGGAGGTGGCACCAAGATTCGTCCAGATGGATCGAACTGTGGATGGGACCTAGTAGACTCCGGGAGGTAGTGAAGAAAAATGAGATGGAAATGGGAGGACTCGAATCTATTCATCAGGATTAGAATTCAATGGTGATGGAGGTGGCACCGAGATTCGTCAACACAGTTCGAACCGCGGATGGGACCATCTAGACTCCGGGCGGAAGTCTAGAAAAATATGATGGAAATTGGAGGCCTTGAATCTATCCATCGGGATCGGAATTCAATGGCAAGGGAGGTGGCACCGAGATTCGTCTTGACGGTTCGAACTGCGGATGGGATCATTTAGACTTCGGGCGGAAGTCTAGAAAAATAAGATGGAAATAGGAGGCCTTGAATCCATCCATCGGGATTAAAATTCAATGGTGAGGGAGGAGGCACCGAGATTCGTCCTAACGGATCGAACTGCGGATGGGACCATCTAGACTCTATGTGGTAGTCCCGAAAATTGAGAAGGAAATGGGAGGCCTTGAATCCGTCCCATAGGATTGGAATTTAAAGGCAAGGGAGGTGGCACCGAGATTCGTCTTGACTGATCGAACCGCGGATTAGAGTTTCTAGACTCCGTGCGGTAGTCTTGAAAATTGAGATAGAAATGGGAGGCCATGAATCCATCCATCAGGATTAGAATTTAAAGGTGAGGGAGGTGGCACCGATATTCGTCCTAACAGATCGAACTGCGGATGGGACCATCTAGACTCCAGGCGGTGGTCTAGAAAAATGAGATGGAGAAAGAAGGCCTCGAATCCGTCCGTCAGGATCAGAGTTCAAAGGCGTCGATGGGGGCCCCACGAATTGTACTGACGGGTCGAACCATGGATGGGACCATCGCGACTCTGGGTGGTTGTCAAGAAAATTGAGATGGAAAAGGGAGGCCATGAATCCATCCCTCAGGATCACAATTCAAAGGCGAGAGAGGTGTCACTGGGATTCGTCCTGATGGATCGAATAGCTGATGGGACCATCTAGACTCCGGGAGGTTGTCCAGAAAAATGTGATGGAAAATGTTGGCCTCGAATCCGTCCTTCTGGATTGGAATTCAAAGGCGAGGGCGGTGGCGCCGTGATTCATCCTGATGGATTGAACCATAGTTGGGACCATCTAGACTCTGGGGGGTAATCTAAAGAAATTAGATGGAGAAATGAAGCCTTGAATCTGTCCATCAGGATCGGATTTCAAAGGTGAGGGAGGTGGCACCAAGATTCGTCCAGACGGGTCGAACCGCGGATGTGACCATCTCGACTCCGGAGGAAGTCTAAAAAAATAAGATGGAAATTGGAGGCCTTGAATCCGTCCATTAGGAACGAAATTCAATGGCATGGGAGGCGGCACCGAGATTCGTCCTAACAGATCGAACCGCAGATGGGACCAACTGGAATCTAGGTTGTAGTCTAGAAAAATGAGAAGGAAAAGGGAGGCCTTGATTCTATCCATCAAGATCGGAATTGAAAGGCGAGGGAGGTGGCACTGTGTATCATCTTGACTGATCGAACTGTAGATGGGAGCATCTAGATTTCGGGCGGTAGTCTAGAAAATTGAGATAGAAATGGGAGGCCATGAATCCTTCCATCAGGATCGGAATTCAAAAGCGAGGGAGGTGGCACAAAGATTCGTCCGGATGGATCGAACAGTGGATGGGAACTAGTAGACTCCAGGCAGTTGTCTATAAAAGTGAGATTGAAATGGGAGGCCTCGAATCCATCCATCAGGATCGGAATTCAAAGGTGAGGGAGGTGGCACCGAGAGTCATCATGATGGTTCGAGACGCAGATGGGACCATCTAGACTCCGGGCGAAAGTCTAGAAAAATATGATGGAAATTGGAGGCCTTGAATCTGTCCATCGGGATCGGAATTCAATGGCAAGGGAGGTGTTACCGAGATTCATCTTGATGGTTCGAACCACGGATGGGATCATTTAGACTCTGGGCGGAAGTCTAGAAAATAAGATGGAAATAGGAGGCCTTGAATCCATCCATCGGGATTAAAATTCAATGGCGAGGGTGGTGGCACCGAGATTTGTCCTAACAGATCGAACCACGGATGGACCATCTAGACTCCAGGCGGTGGTCTAGAAAAATGAGATGGAAATAGAAGGCCTCAAATCCATCCATCAGGATCGGAGTTCAAAGGAGTCGGTGGGGGCCCCAAGAATTGTACTAACGGGTCAAACCATGGAAGGGACCATCGCGACTCTGGGTGGTTGTCATGAAAATTGAGATGGAAAAGGGAGGCCATGAGTCTGTCCTTCTGGATCGCATTTCAAAGGCGAGAGTGGTGTCATTGAGATTCGTCCTAGCAAATCAAACAGTAGATGGGACCATCTAGAATACGGGCGGTTGTCTAGAAAAATGAGATGGAAAATGTTGGCCTCGAATCCATCCTTTTGGATCAGATTTCAAAGGCGAGGGAGGTGGCATCGAGATTCGTCTTGACTGATCGGACCGCAGATGGGAGCGTCTTGACTCTGGGCGGTAGTCTAGGAAAATGAGCTAGAAATGAGAGGCCATGAATTCATCCATCAGGACCGGAATTCGAAGGCAAGGGAGGTGGCACCGAGATTTGTCCAGACCATTCAAACTGCAGATGGGACCATCTAGACTCCAGCTGGAAATCTCGAATAATGAGATGGAAAATGGCGGCCTTCAATCCGTCCATCAGGATCGGAATTCATAGGCGAGGGAGGTGGCACCGAGATTCGTCCTGACAGACTGAACCGCAGATGGGTCCAACTAGATTCCGGGCGAAAGTCTAAAAAGATGAGATGGAAAAGGGAGGCCTTGAATCTGACAATCATGATCGGAATTCATAGGTGAGGGAGGTGGCACCGAGATTCGTCCTGACAGACAGAACCGTAGATGGGACCATCCGGACTCCGGGCGGAAGTCTAAAAAAATGAGATGGAAAAGGGAGGCATTGAATCCGACAATCAGGATCCGAATTCAAAAGCGAGGGAGGTGGCACTGAGATTCGTCTTGCCTGATCGAACCACGAATGGGACCATATAGACTCTGGGTGGTAGTCTAGAAAAATGAGATGGAAAAGAAAGTCCATGAATCCACAGGCGAAGGTGGTGGCACCGAGATTCGTCCGGATGGATCAAACTACTAATGGGACCATCTAGACTCCGTGTGGTAGCCTAGAAAAATGAGACGGAAAGGGGAGGCCTCGAATCCGTCCATCAGGATCGGAAATCAAAGGCGAGGAAGGTGGAATCGAGATTCATCCAGACAGATCGAACAACGGATTGAACCATCAAAACTCCGAGCGGTAGTCTAGAAAAATGAGATGGAAAAGGGAGGCCTTGAATTCGTCCATTAAAATCTGAATTCAAAAGCGAGGAAGGTGGCATCGAGATTCATCCAGACGGATCATACCGCAAATGGGACCATCTGGACGCTGGGTGGTAGTCTAGAAAAATGAGATGGAAAATGGAGTCCATGAATCTGTGCTTCAATATTGCAATTGAAAGGCCAGGGTGGTTGCACCAAGATTCGTCATGATGGATCGAACTATGGATGGGACTATCTAGACTCCGTGCGGTAGCCTAGAAAAATGATATGGAAAGGGGAGGCCTTGAATCCGTCCATCAGGATCGGAATTCAACGGCGATGGTGGTGGCATCGAGAATCATCCTGATGGATCGAACAGCAGATGGGACCTTCTAGACACTGGGCGGTAGTCTATAAAAATGAGATGGAACATGAATGCCTTGATTCCATCCATCAGGATCAGAATTCAATGGTGGACGAGGTGGCACTGAGATTTGTCCTGATTGATCGAACCGCGGATGGGACCATCAAGACTCCAAGCGGTAGTCTAGAAAAATGAGATGGAAATGGGTGGCCTTGAATCCATCCATCTGGATCGGAATTCAAAGGCGAGGGAGGTGGCACCGAGATTCGTCCTGAAGGATTGAACCACAAATGTTACCATCAGGACTTCGAGCGGTAGTCAAGAAAAATGAGATGGAAAAGGGAGGCCTTGAATATATCCATCAGGATAGGAATTCAAAGACGAGGGAGGTGGCACGGAGATTCGTCCTAACGGATCGAACCGCGAATGGCAAAAACTAGACTCTAAGCGGTAGTCCAAAAATATGTGATGGAAATGGGAGGCCTTGAATCAGTCCATCACGATCAGAATTCAAAGGCATGGGAGGTGGCTACAAGATTCTTCCTAACGGTTCGAACCGTGGATGGGACCTTCTAGACTCTAGGAGGTAGTCTAGAAAAATGTGTTGGAAATGGGAGGTCTTGAATCCGTCCATCAAGATCGAAATTTAAAAGCAAGGGTGGTGGCACCGAGATTCATCCCGACAGATCGAACCGCGAATGGGACCATCAAGACTCTTGGCTGTAGTCTAGAAAAATGAGATGGAAAATGGAGGCCATGAATCCATGCATCGCGATCGAAATTCAATGGCGATGGTGGTGGCACCGAGATTCGTTTGGATGGATCGAACCGCGGATGGAACCATCTAGACTCTGTGCGGTAGTCTAGAAAAAGGAGATGGAATAGGGTGGCTTTGAATCTGTCCATCAAGATCGGAATTCAATGGCGAGGGTGGGGGAACCAAGATTCGTCCTGAAAGTTTGAACAACGGATGGGACCATCTAGACTCTGGGCGGTAGTCTAGAAAAATGAGATGGAACATGGAGACCTTGAATACGTCCAGCAGGATCGGAATTCAATGGTGAGCGAGGTGGCACCGAGATTTGTCCTGACGGATCGAACCACTGATGTTACCATCAAAACTCCAGGCGGTAGTCTAGAAAAATGAGATGGAAAAGGGAGGCCTTGAATCCGTCGATCCAGATCGGAATTCAAAGGCAAGGGAGGTGGCACCGAGATTTGTCCTGATGGATCGAACCACGGATGCGACCAACAAGACTCCGAGCGGTAGTCAAGAAAAATGAGATGGAAAAGGGAGGCCTTGAATCCGTCCATCAGAATCGGAATTCAAAGGTGAGGGAGGTGGCACCGAGATTCGTCGAGAAGGATCGTACCGCGAATGGGACCATTTGGACTCTGGGTGGTAATCTAGAAAAATGAGATGGAAAATGGATTCAATGAATCTGTCCTTCAAGATCAGAATTCAAAGGCGAGGGTGGTTGCACCAAGATTCGTCATGACGGATCGAACTACAGATGGGACTATCTAGACTTCGTGCGGTAGCCTAGAAAAATGAGATGGAATGCAGAGGACTTGAATCCTTCCATCAGGATCAGAATTCAATGGCGAGGGTGATGGCACCGAGATTCATCCTGATGGATCGAACCGCGGATGGGAGCATCTAGACTCTAGTGAATTGTCTAAAAAAATGAGATGGAAAACGTAGGCCTTGAATCCAACCATCGAGATCGCAATTCAAAGGCAAGGGAGGTGCACCGACCTTCGTCCCGATGGATTGAACCACTGATGGGACCATCTAGACTTTGGGCCGTAATCTAAAAAAATGAGATGGAAAATGGAGGCCTTGAATACGTCCATCAGGATTCGAATTCAAAGGTGAGCGAGGTGGCACCGAGATTCGTCTTGACGGATCGAACTGCAGATGGGACCATCAAGATTCCAAGTGGTAGTTAAGAAATATGAGATGGAAAAGGGAGGCCTTGAATCCTTCCATCAAGATCAGAATTCAAAGGCGAGGGAGGTGGCTCCGAGATTCGTCCTAACGGATCAAATCGTGGATGGGACCATCTTAACTTTCGGTGGTGGTCTTGAAAAACTAGATGGAAAAGGGGTGCCGTGAATCCGACCATCAGGATCCGAATTCAAAGGCGAGGGTGGTGGCACCGAGATTCGTCCAAATGGATTGAAGCGCGGATGGGACCACCTAGGCTCCAGGTGGTTGTCTAGAAAAATGAGATGGAAAACGTATGCCATGAATCCATCCATCAGGATCGCAATTCAATGGCGAGGGAGGTGGCACTGATCTCCGTCTTGAAGGATTGAACCTCGGATGGGACCATCTAGACTCCGTACGGTAGTCTAAAAAAATTAGATGGATAATGGAGGCCTTGAATCCGCCCATCAGGATCGGAAGTCAAAAGCAAGGGAAGTGGCACCGAGATTCGTCCTGATGAATCGTACCATGGATGGTACCCAATAGAATCCGGGCGGTAGTCAAGAAAATTGAGATGGAAATGGGAAGCCTCGAATCCGTCCATCAGGATCGGAATTCACAGGAGAGGGAGGTGGCTCTGAGATTCGACTTGAGGGTTCGAACCGTGGATGGTACCATCTAAACTATGGGCGAATGTCTAGAAAGAAAAGATGGAAATTGGAGGCCTTGAATCTGTCTATCAAGATCGGAATTCAATGGCGAGGGAGGTGGCACCGAGATTCGACCTGATGGATCGAACAGCGGATGGGACAATCTTGACTCCAAGCGGTAGCCAAGAAATAACAGATGGAAAAGGGAGGCCCTGATTCCGTACCACAAGATCGGAATTCAAAGGAGAGAGAAGTGTCACCAAGATTCATCACGACAAACCAAACCGCTGTTGGGACCATCTAGACTATGGGCGGAAGTCTAAAAAATGAGATTGAAAGGGGAGGACTTGAATTCGACAATCAGGATCGGAATTCAAAAGCGAGGGAGGTGGCACCAAGATTCGTCCGAACGGATCGAACCGTGAATGGGACCATCTAGACTCTGGGAGGTAGTCTAGAAAAATGAGATGGAAAAGGGAGTCGACGAATCCGTCCTTCAAGATTGGAACTCAAAGGTGAGGGTGGTGGCACCAAGATTTGTCCGTAAGGATCGAATTA
>JAMKQA010019057.1:0-11623 GCA_024699735.1 Posidonia australis
GTGTCTAGTGAGTAATTATTTAGGCATTCATTTTATTTTATTTTTTTTGAAATTTTTATTGTTAGATAAGATTAAACAGGTTCAATAGGTTAAAGCGTTAATTTAGCCTGTTTAACTTGTTTAATAGAATAAATGGGTGAAACGAGTTATGTTGGGTCAATCTATTTATAAATGAATTGAATTTTGGCTAAAATTTTCAACACATTTTATAACAAGTTGAATTTAGGTTGATTGTAAATGAATCAAGCTAGAAATGGATTAACCCTAACTTGATTCATCAATGTGTTTTGCCACCCTACTGAGAACTATTGCAAGAAACATATGAGGTCGTGAAACTTGTTACAGATTTGTGTTTGAAAATTGTGGGGTTGAGGGGGTTATTATTTTATTTGAATTTTTCTTAAAATTTTCTTGTCCCATGTTTCTACTCAATGCTTCTTAAATAGCCTCTCGGCATTTTATACATTAGTACCCTTTAAATTAAATAAAAATCTTGCAGCAATTTAGCCACATGCCTACACATGGAGGTTAGTAGCAAACTTCACATGAAAGAATTCCTTATTGCTAAATACGTAACAAGTTGTGACCACTCCGGCGGAAAGGAAAGAAAAGATGGAGTCGCCACCTAGTCTTTTAATGGAAAGACAAGGAAAACCACATGCAGAGAAATGCATGAAAATGATGCAAATGAATGCAAATGCATGATTTATGTCAATGAAATGCGACACATGGGTCATTGTAGGCTAGAGAAAGGGTAAATATTCTTGTTGCTCATGGGAAAGGTGTTATGCACACCCATACGCTCGATAAATCAGTCTCTCTTGGCTGATCACTCACATATGTGGCTAATGTAGATGCTTGCTCCTATGTGTTTGCTAAATGAATGCGAAATGTCATGCCCAAAATGCTCATGCAAAATGGGAAAACTGCGAGGGATCAGAAAATCAACAAAAGAGAAAAAAAAAAACCGATGTGGACAATGTTGGCATAGATATGCCATTTAATGTACGCCCGGAGGCGATGATGGAATGTGCAAGAAATCCAAAAATCATGGAAAATAATCATGCAAATGCTAATCAAAATCAAGTGTAAAAAGTAGACAAAGTCAAATGCTAAGCGATGAGAATATGCTTGAAATGTATGCATGCGTGCAATGCAAGCTAATGTAGGGACTAGGATGCAAAAATGCGATAAATATACAAAATTCGAAAAACTAGAGGACTAACATGCAAAATCACTAAAAACTAGACTCATGTACAAAAATCAAGGTCTTGGATAGAAAACAAGTCATATAGCTCCTATGAAATGAAAATAAGACTCCCGGAGACTTGTATGCAAAATATGAGAAGCATAAGGGCCTACCTGCAAGAGGAAAGGATCCAAATGTAATAAAAACAAGTTTTCGGGGACCCATGTGCAAGAGAAACAATTTCCCCAGGGCCTGGAATGCAAGAAAATCCAGGCTCTAGGTTAAAATGTAAAGAAATAAGTGCTCAAAACTTAAGTGTAACAAAACATGAAGACAGGGACTTGTGTGCAAATAAAAAACATGAATTCTAGACCTAATTGTAATAAAAGGACTTAAGAGTAATAAAAAGGACCTAGATGTAAGAAAAGGACCTAGATGTAAAAAAAAGGACTAGATGCAAGAAAAGGACCTGGATGTAAAAAAAAGGACCTAGATGTAAAAAAAGGATTTGGATGTAAACAAAACCTAGATGCAAGAGCCAAGGACCTAAAAAAGATTTCTAGGTACCTAAATGTCATAATAACCAGGACCTGTGTGTAATTAACGAAAACTTAAAAACCATCATTAACTCTGACTATTTCGAAGATCACCGGTAAATCGCCGGCGCTCCCACTCCAACGCGAGCTCCGACGAGCCTCCGACAGTGCTGTGGCAGTGGGTAGGTGGTGGTGGTGGCCGTAGAAGCTGTAGGGATGGGCGGTGCTGCCTCTGGTGGCTTCGGGCAGACCGAGGGGTGCCTGAAATGCTTCCCCTGCTCGATGCTCTAGTGGCCTGTTCTGACGGTGACGAGGTAGACGACGACGGTTCGACGGCGGCGCTGAAGCGAGAGAGAGCAGCATCCAAGGGCTGAGGGAGTTCCCGGAGACCATTGTGAGCTTTCCAGTGGCTTCGAGTGGCGTCAAGGGCTACTGGAAACCTCCTCTCGTTCAACTCATCAGAGGAAGCGGCGACAGGCTTTAGTGATCTTCGAAGATCATCGGTGGTGAATCGATGGATGGTCACGATGGTTGGGTGAGGACCGGAAGGAGGTGAGGTGCATCCTGGAGGCTTTGTGGAGGTCTGGGGACCTCTGGTCCACCCCTCCCGCTTGGCTCTCCAACAATGACTCCAGTCGTCTTCCTCGACGACGTTGAGCAATGCTCTGTCTGCCTGGGCTGTTGCGAGGCTAACGGAGGACACGGGGAGCAAGAAGGAGTGTCGACGAGCATTCCTACATGCCTATTCCTAAGGACTACTAGGTGAATCCCCTTCCCCATCTAACTCACCGGAGATGGGTTCCTGTGGGATGATGGGTTGCAGTGAACAGGGGGAAGAGGAACGACTATCTCTCTCGTGACTCTCTTAGGCACGCAAGTGGAGATAAGGACGCCTAAATACACATAAGCACATTGGAATAGAGAAAAGAAAAAAACTAAATGTAGAGGATGTTTACCTGTATCGCGGTTGGGGGGAGGCTGTCTCTGACGTTGCTCGGTGCGGTTGGATGTGACTGTGGGATGGAGAATTTAGGTGGAAGGAGAAGAATATGAATGTCGATGAAGGAGAGTGTTGTTGATGAAGGGACCCCCCCTAGAGGGTGTTTTGTGTGGGAGAGTTGTAATGGGGGGAGGTTGGCTTTCGCGAGTGAGTTCGTGTGCTCAATTGCAATGATTTTTCTTGTTCGTGTGGATCGTGGCTTGTAATTGGCTAGCTTGTGGACTCTGTTACGTGGGGAAGGAGAGATGGAGAGAGTTGGTGTCGTTTTCAGTGGTGAACATGGATGTGGGGAAGAAGAAGAGGACTGTAGCTCTTTTTTTCCATTTCCTAAGTTTTTAATCAAATTTGGTTTGGATTGGACTTGGTTGCGTGATGGCCAGTGGGCTAAAGTGAATTTTGGATAAAAACTTGGGATTAAGGTTTGGGTTTTAATGGGTTGAGTTTTGGATTAAGGTTTAAATGGGTATGTGGGTTTTAATTTTAAAATTAGGTTTTTAGATTTAATTAATTTATTTTGGATTTGATTAATTAAGGGTTAATTTTGATTTTGATTTAATTGGGTTTTTTGTTTAATTTAGGATTTTGTGTTTTAATGATTTAAATGGATTTTAGGTTTTAACTTTAATTATCTTGGATTTTGATGATTTAAGTGAATTTTAGTTGATTTTAAGTTTTGATTAACTTTGATTAATTGGAATTTTTAAATGGTTTAAATGGACATTTGATTATTTTAGTTTCTGGGTTAGGGTTTTTTGCTTAATTAATTTGGGTCCAATGATTTTGGTAAGTTTTGTTTTAATTTGGATTTTAATCAAAAGTTTTGCTTTGGTTGGGTCAAGATGGACTTGCGTGGGCTTGTGTGGACTTGTGTGAGCCTAAATGGGTTTGATGAGTTGAGATTTAGTCTGCTGCAACCAAAGCATCTTTTGGAGAAGTCCGTCGCCAAGTGGTTACAAAATCGAGATGTCTACACAAGTATATCAAAACTCAAGTCCATGATTAAAAAAAAGAGGCTCTAGTGGTATGTTTGAATAGGAAGTTAATGGAGAGAATAGAAAGGAAATCATTCTCTCTCCTATTTATATAGAAGGTTAATAGAGAATTTGAGAGAAATGAAGAGAATTTTTTTTTAAGTTAAAGTTTCTCTCCATAAATAGAGAGAATTGGAGAGAGTCAAAATGACTTAAGTTTTCTAATATAATGTCAAATTAACATAAAAATCTGCAACCTGATGGTGCCTCTGATTTGCACTTCCAAATCGTCAAATATGAAACTAGTCACTTTAATGTCCTGAAGTTACATTTGTGTTTAATGTGAACTAAGGATCAGTTTGGTAGAGCTTTAGTTTTTGAATTTAAGTGTAGAAGTTAGTTTCTTGTTAGAAGCTGTCATAACCTAACTTTTGAAAATATAAAGGAATTATTGTTTTAAAAGCTACATATTTCTAAAAAGTTGATAGTGTTTGGTAAAACTGTTAGATCATTATAGCCTCTGGAGAGGAATTATACGTTCAAAAGTTGTTCAAAAGTCCTACCAAACGAACCTTAAACTATCCAACGATGTCATTCTATGACCATTTACGACAATTTGGCCCATCGACAGCCCGTACAGCATAGGCCAGCGACTTAAAGAAGAAAACTTTCCCCCAACTATTAAACCATTGTGAACCTTTTGACGCAACTCTACAACCGTAATCTCCCTCTTTGACGATGACTACTCCATCGATGTTTCTCGTCAACCTCTCTTTGATGGTGACTCCCAACTCTCGTCTACGAACTCTAATCTCCCTCTCTCTCTCTCTCTCTCTGTGATGGCCAGGTCCGGTCCAAAAAAATGAAGGCCCGATCAGGCCTAGACCAGGCCAGGTCGGGCCGGGCCTTTGTTGACAGATCATGGGCCCAACACGGCCCATGGTCAGTTGGTGGGTCGGGTACGACCGGGCCTGGTCGAGTTGGGTCGGCCCACAGTCTTTTTGGTTTGTTTTTTTTTTTTAATTTCTGGGTAGGCCCGGTCCACTCTAATTTATGGGCCAAAATGGACCTATTCTACGAGCCTGAGCGGGCCTGGCACGTGGGTCCAGCACAACTCACGGCCCACAATGAGCCTGGCCCAGCCCGATCCATTTCTGGGATCCATGGGCCCGGACCGAACGGCTCGACTTGATTTCCATGTTTACTCAACGATCACTACTCCCAACCATAGCCAACGAGGATCAATGATGTGACAATGTCATAGTTTGTTTTATTCAAGATTGAGTGACCATTTTTTGACAAGCATGGTTGTAGAATATTTGTTTGCTCTATTCTCTTTTTAAAGTTCTCTAATATATATTGACTACTTAAGCATATTAAGGATTTCAAGTCTCTAGGCCGCAATGACAGCGACAACCGCTAGAACTTGCTCAAGATCTCTGTTGCACATGCACCTGCATCCCACCATGGAAGGTAGACAACAATGATGGAGCTGAAGGAGGCCATATTCATAATTCCTAAATCCTTCTATTTGAGAGGGAGATGGGCTAGGGTTGAAGGAATTTCGATAGGAGCCCAATGGTATTCAATAGTTCTTGGAGGATAGGTTCGTCAAAACAAGTTGTAACATGGGTATTGGTAGGATGAGTATAGTGTATAATGGCTACAGGGCACTTAAGTGTCGATTTTGAAGTTGACAGTATGGAAGTGAAAATCCGTGAAAATTGAAGGTACGTACTCCAATAAAATTGATCAATATTTTGGAAAAGATCTTCTCCCCAAAGCTCTCACGTCATAATCCAAATAAGCGAAAAAGGATAATAATCTTCATGTCTTTCTCTCCAATTTCCTAATTATTCGTATCCAAACATATCAAAGGTGATATTAGTTACTTTCATAGAGAATTTTCGGACTACTATAAAAAAATAAGAACATTATCATGTTCTCTGTTTTTCTCTTCTTTCAAATCTCACCTTCCCGACGACAAGTATTTCGTGGAGTAGCTAATCGTCAAGCTAAATTAGCACTCTCCTCTAAGTAAGAGGTAGAGGAGGATGTACGTTCAAATCTCATAATGGAGGTGAAAAAAAAACTACTCATGGAATTTAAAGAAAACTGTTAAAGTGCTGAAAGGCACCACCTTGTTCAAACATAAATCCTATATATCTTTGCTTACGACTGAGAAGATGGAAGATTGGATCTTTTGTGAGATACAGCACCCACTCTTGACTTTAGTATTTCTGTCTCCTTGGTTGTTGTTGACGATCTTTTGGTTGGGAATGAGATGATGAGAATCCCAGAGTTAGAGCTAATCTCCTTTCTTCCTTTCTGTAGCGGATGCCACAAGCATTGCACAGCGACTGAAATCAATCGATAAACTGTTTTTTAACAACTTTGCAAGATTGGCTCTAAAGAATATTTCAAAATGCGTCATCAAAATAAATAGATTAATCCACCGAAATACCTTTTTGATGTCCAAAAACCAGCTATGTGATTTAAAATATAGTTATGTGCTGAGACCGCTTAGATCTTGTTTACTAATTGCTAAAGCGTAAGTTTAAACATCAAAAAAGTGTTAGACACAGCAGGAATACTTTTACTAAGAATACTAATTTATTTTTATTACATGTGGCCTGGTGCTTCATAAATCAACTATGATAGCGTTTGAAATTTGATTATTTTTGACAGTTTATTGGAAATAATCATCTATAAAGAAAAAACTGAATTAACACACAATAAAAGTCAATCTATTCAAAAACGTTAATTTTTTTGTCATGTGTAAAAATCATAAAAACTTTGAAAATAAAAACTATTGGAGACAACTGAACCTCTCGTTCAGTTGTTTTTCTTCTTCCTCTTCTTCTCTAGTGACCATGAAGCCATCCCTCTCTCCTCCAAACGTAGATGGTCTTATTAGTAGACCTGCTCAACATTAACGTCCTCGCTGTTGCCAAGCACAACACCACCGGTTTGTGCCCTTGTAGAACGTCGCCATGGGATAGGTCCTTCTCACATTCCCAGAAATTGATGAACCCATCAAATGACTTGCAGTAGAGGATCGATGACGTACAAAAGTGGGAGAAACAACTACGTCGAAGATCGAAAACATCCTTGCACCATCCACCAGCAAGATCTTGGATTCCATGAACCCATCATCTCGACGACGCATACAAGAGGGAAAAACAATTACGAAAGCCATGATGGCACACACAAGAGAGAGAAACAATTGCACCGAAGATCAGAAACATCTTTGCACCATCCATTGGTAAGATCTCGAATCTGGTGAACCCATCATTGTTCTCCAGGAGCCGAAGTGAGGGAAGATGAAGACTGATAAGTAGTGGATCCCGTCAACATGATGAAATTCCTAAATTTCTTCAAAAGAGCCATAATGATAAGGGAGGAGAAGATGGACGTAGCACTGACAAGAGGGAAGAGAGCGGAGAAGATGATGTCGATGAGGAAGAGATGGAAAGGAGGAAATGAACTAATGGAGGAGAAGAAGGAGAGACTATTGGGAGAGTTAGGACTTTTAATACGAAGGACAACTTGGTTATTTTAGATAAAAAATAAGCATTTATTTTGTAATGCAATTAAACATAATTTTTCACTAATCTCATAAGCTATCTACAGTAAAAAAACACATAAATTGGCTTTTCAAAAAACATTTGGAACGAAAAATTGTTACCAAATGTTAGCAAATTAAAAGATATTTAGGGTCTATTTGAAACCACTTCTATCCATATTTTGGCCACTAGTTTCTGGTAGATGTTGAGAAAACCCAAAGTGATTCTACGTAGGTATTTGTCATTCTACTTCTCTTAGAAGCTACAGTTTCTAAGTGGACAATGTATGTGTATTTTTATATAGTTGAAGAAACTAATGGAAGGAAGTTTCTAGTAGAAATTGAAAAAAATAACACCATAATGTTTTAATGTCATTATTCTTTTTAAACATTTACTTTAAAATACAATTATTATTTACAATCCATGCCACTGACCTTTGTACTTTAAAGTAATCGAAATACTACTAAAAGCTAATTTCTATTAATGGATTCTTTCTTTCTCAAACATGATTCTAAAAATAATCTAGAATTTAGTTTTTATGAACGAAAACTCTCAAAAGCTAACTTTTGGTAATAACCTAGAATCTAATTGTGAGTTTAAGAGGTTCCAAAGGGACCCTTAATCAAATAGAAGCCTAATATGGAGAATATCAACAGCAAATGCTCTTTGTAAAATTCAGTTCTGCGGTTTACATTGATCAAAGCCTTAAATCGGTTTTTTTTCTATGTTATATATTACTCTATTTCTACGATCATACCAATCGTAATTATTTTCCTTCCATATTTTTTCCTGTAATACCGCCACATCTGAATCGATCTCTTTTGCAACCCTATTATTATTATTAATTAAAGTAGGACTGCAACCCCAGAACTCCTCCATTGGATTAAAAAAACCACGAAAAAAAATACAGTAATATTTACAGAAAACAAAGAAAGAACAAATTAAAAAGCAGATCGATCTCGCTCACAAAATGTGCAAGAACAAAGTAATGGTGATTCCTTCTGTCCTGCATCGATCATAACATATACAAACACAATTCAGGTCTTACTGAAAGTACGCACCTTGGGCCCGAAGGGGCCACTCCTCCATAGAGGTGTATGCGTGGTGGCGCACATGGTGCAAAGCTCGGACACGACGAAGCTCGTCTGCTGTGTGTGGGAAGAGTACCCGAGAGCAGGAGGGACAGTACCACTAATCCTGTGCATGGGAGCAACTTCCACGTCTGAAACAGCAGCAGAACCACCTGCCACCACGCCAGTGCCAGGAAGCCCCAGTCGCAGGCTGCAATCGACGTCACCACGACGTCGGTCGCAGACGACACCAAATCTTCCGGGCAAGTCCTCCTCCTCCTCCTCCTCCTCCTCATCTACCACCACAATAGTACTCTTGGCCTTGCCAAATGAGCTGAACTGATCCATTGGTACTACACAAGTAGTACTTGATCTAGTGCAATTAACATATGAGTAAGTAAGTTTTGGTGGTGGGTGTTTAAGCATGTAATTATAATACGGAGAAGATCGATGAGGAGGAGTTATGATTGCGGAAAGATCGAGGTGAGAGAGGAGACGTTGCTAATGGTGATCCGTGGATTATTGGTGTTGGGATTGGACATGAGATGGGTCAAAAGCCGGCGTGGGTCATTCCCCATGTGTCTGATGTGTTTATTCTCGTGCACTTTTTGATTCAATACATGCATGGGGTAGTAATATTGTAACGCTTGCTGTAAGCGTCGACGATCATTAATGGGATGGAACAGATTAATTGGCACCATCGGCTGAGACACTAATCGGGAATATTATCTATGTACCTGATCATAATTATGATGATGCTAACTAGCTAGATAGATAGATTGCTAGTCATGTGGTTAATTAACAGCCAAGTTGGGGCTGTGGGTTCGGAGGAGTGTTGATCATTGTCATCTTCTCCTTATTCCAGGTCCGACGCCCAAACAAGCACTGAGATGTGGCGCTTTGTGTGGTAGAGTTATACATCCACGACACAAAAGGACTCATGATATCAACAAGTATGAGAACAATAGATGTGCTCATGATATTCCTCATTTTTGCAATTTGCTGAATCCTACGTGTAATCTCTTCTATCCGCCAAGTGCATCTCTAATTCGTTAACTTAGGAAGCAACGTATATAATCTAAAGGCATTGTCCCCCGTTTTTTGAAAAAGAAAGAAAGAAGAAGATTGATAAAATTTGTGCAAACCCATTAATTACTTGGGATCGAGCTAGCAAGGGGCTGACACAAGGATCAGATAAATTTCATGAATATAGAGTCAGGACACCACTCGAATGTGTGTGTCAGCCCTAAATGAGCGGTTGAACTTGAGACTGGCAATACGAGGGACCTAAGAGCTGGTTACTTTTTCTCAACGGCGCTAAGGCCCTACTCGAATGTGTTTGTCGTAAGTAATTTCAACCCTAAAATGATGGATTGATGTAGTGTAAGGGACCAACCCTCATATGGATCTCTCAATCGAATACAGATGTTACTCTTATCTGGACAGGAACATCCTGAAGCCAATTCATAAGCAAATAAGCCTACAAACCCCTCAAGCAAAGCAACACAGGCCAACCATCGAATGAAGAAAGATGTAGGCCCTTCCACGCCCTTCTAGGTAATCTCAAGGTCACACCAAGGGCCTCATCAATGCCCTAGCGATGGTTTCATGATGTTATATATATATATATATATATACACACACACATACATATAGACATGGAAATTGGGCCGCGTCGGTCCTAGACCGCTCGGCCCAGTCCAGGTTCGACATAGTCCAGACCCAACAATCCTATCCGTGGGCCAGGCCAGGTCGGGTCCGTCGTGGGCCGTGAGCCGTGCAGGGCCTAAGGGGCAGGCCCGCAAAGACCTGTTTACTAGGTCCAATTTGGCCCGTGAAACAGTCTGGGTCGGACTGAACCGGGCCAGCCCACCTGCAAAAAATTTTAAAAAAAAGAATACAGGACCAGGCTGAGCCCGACCCGTTTAAAAAAGAAAAAGAAAAAAAAGAATATAGGCCTATAAATAAATAAATAAATAAAGATGCAACTGTTCAAAGGACCATTGCATTTAGCAGTTTGACAACGGCTAAATAAGTTACCAAAAAAAAAAATTTGAGTTACCAAAAAAAAGACAACGGCTAAATAAAATGGTCGTTGCAATTATTATTATTTATTTATTTAAAAAACTTAAAATCGACTCCATTTATCCTATAAATACCCCTCTACTCCATTTATTTTTCTTTACAACTCAATCTTCTCTTCTTTTCTCCATTATAACTTTCTCCCAACTTTCAAGTAAGGATTTTCAAATGAAAATTTCGCTGTTTGGCTTTGGATTTCGCCCCGTCTACTACTCTCCAGTCTCCACGCGACATCAACTAAGCCAGCAACATCAAAATTTCTCTACTTCTAATCCCTCCAAATTCTTTACTTCTAATCCTTCTATTTTTGGGTTTTGGTTTTTATAGGTTAAGAGTTTTATTATTTTATATTTATTTTTTATATTAAAATGGAAAATATTGGTAATGTTGGTAGCCATGACTATATCCCTAGTATAGAGTCAAATCAACCTCAGTCTATTCCAACACATACTACACAGTCCACAGCCACTAAAAAACATAGGAAACAAAATTCTTGGGTTCGAGAATATGTTACAATAGATCCTATAGATCAAACTAGGTGTTACTGTAATTATTGTAATACCACATACGCATGTCCTAGGGAGTGAATGTAGGTCATATATCTAGACATTTACAAAAATATATACCTAAACATAATAAAGATGACAACATAGATTTAAAATAATCGAAATTGCAAGTAAGATCTAGTGGTATAATTAATTGGAAATATAATACAAAAGAAGTTAAGGAAGGAATAACTAAATTTAAAGTAAAAGACGAACAACCATTTTCTTTTTCTGAAAATAAAAATTTTAAATCATGTATGCCAAATTATTTAAATCCACAATTTAAAAGTTTTTCTAGAAATACAATAAGAAATATAATTTATAAAACATTTAAAAAAGATAAAAAAGATTTAATTGGAATATTTTTAGTTTATTATGTAAAATATCATTAACATGTGATGTTTGGACTAGTCCAAATAATTTTCCATATTTATGTTTAATTGCACATTAGATAGACAAAATGGAATTTACAAAAAAGATTAATTGCTTTTAAAGTTTTTGATCATCCACATACTAATAAAGTTATATCACATATGATAGAAGATATTACTAAAGAATATAATATATTTTTTAAAATAAATACAATATCATTTGATAATGCATCTAATAATAATGTTGTAATAGAATTATTAAGAAGAAATATAAAACCAATATTAAATGGTGA
>JAMKQA010019058.1:0-16749 GCA_024699735.1 Posidonia australis
TATCAATCCAATCACATGAATATTATACATAAGTGACTAATATGCCTTTGTAAATGATTTTTATATTCAGTACTTGAGTATTTCATATTTTCTTAAGTAATTATTAACAAATAATCACATGTCATTTGTTATCATCAAAATGTACTTATTGATTTTTTCAACCGATATGAGTTTAGAGTGAGATTTTTCTTGGACTTTGCTGATTGAATGCATTGATGGCCAAAGACACGTGTGACTTTTCATTATTCTTTTTGAATATATCTGCTCTTTATCAAGAGGTGGTTGCTGGGGTCTCTTTCTTTGTTGTTGAGTTGGATGATTGTTGGTAGATGGCCGGCATTTTTTGGGTTTTGTTATAGTTGTTGTAGTCTTGACATCTTAACTCTTTTTCCTTTTAGGTTAGGTTTGAATCTAGATGGGCTGGGTTTTATGACTGGATTACCCAGTTTTGCTAGGTGTTTGCAAGCTATGCCCGCGATGGTGTGAGCTCTCAGTCCGAACAGTTAGTTGCTATTCTTCCAAGCACCTTGAACATTCGATTGGTTGCACAAGATTTTCCTAGAGGTTCAGTTTTTATTGTCTGGTTACCAGAATTGAGAGCCTTGGAAGTGGATATTTTGGATTTGAGTGGTTTAAATTGGTAAAATTTATTATAAAATCAATAATATATTAAATTCGCATCGACAAAATATAAGTTAATTAGAAGGAAGGATGATGGGATTTGAGAGTCACGTGTTGGTTCTTGGGATGCAAGTATCAAACTACTTCATCAGTTGTAGTATTTAACATCTTCTGGTTGATTTACCTTGATAAAATCTAGGCTACGCCCTTTTCTTATAAAAAAAATCTAATTTTTTCCATGCCTAATGAATACAATTAAATCCCTTTTATTAAAATTAAAGAATCTCAAATCTAAATTTTTTACTAACCAACCAGACAAGATTTTATTAGATGGTCTCTAGTAGAAGAAAAGTTAAGCCAATCAACTTCTCTTGAATTTGACGTTTATAATATTCCTATCCAAGGTAAAGGATGTGTTGCTCTAAAGACATGTAGTGCAAGTCTTTCTCTAGAACCCAATTGTATGGTTTCATTTATTTGATTTAATTTCAAAATAATCTATGCTATGATGATCTATGGAAATTTATCTTCATTTATTTGATTATTGCATGGTTATTTTTAATGGTAATTTTGTTCAGTTTTTGTGATTATTTTTTATTAGGATGAATGATCTTTTTGATTACAGCAATGATGATGATGATGATGATGATGATGAAGTCGAAGAAGATAGAATTGTGAAAAGAAATGGTCCAAATTGCGAAAACTAAAGAAGAAGCTGTAAAAGTGAAAGAAGTGGCTGTCAAGGCAAAAGATGAGAGGTTTTCGATTGAAACTTGCATTAATCTTTTGAATGAAACAAGAGTTGATAAAAATAGTATTGAATATAGCATTGGAACCTACAAAACGACAATTGTTTGTGCTTTTGAGAAGTATAGAGGAAAGAACCCGTTAGGTGCTTTGGGTTATCGCAAAACTTATGAAATAGTATTTGAGTGATTTACTTAAATAATTGGAACTTATTTGTGACTTATTTGGTTGAACTTACTTAGATCTTATGCTTGTATGACTTATTTGGTTGAATTTATTTGAATCTTATGTTTGTAAAATTTATTTGGTTGAACTTATTTGAATTTTATTTTTGTTATATTTACTTGAACTTACTTAATGTGGACATATTTGAAGCTTGCTTCTGAGGTATTTGTATTCTATTAAGTTCCTACAAATATGAAATTTTTAATGGGTCATTTTCTCATTTTTCATTTTTGTCCATTTCTTATTTGCATGTATGGATGTAATTAAAGGCATTTGTAATTGAAAAAAAGAAAAAAAATCTCCTATTTTATGTTTTTATATCAATAAGGACAAAATAGACATTTACATACCTCATAATCAATTCTAAACTAGTGCAACCAAACAAGATTATAGAGTAAACAAATAAGTTAGCTTTTTTATTTATTATCAAAAAAGCTAGCTTATTTTTATAATCATTTTGTTCATAATCATTACCAAACGTTATCTTAGACTTGTAATTTGAGACTAGGCCGCTCGTAGTTTGTCAACTTGGTCCGAAGAAAACGAACCGGTCTGACTCAAAATAAGTATCTAGGTTGGCTTGGCCCATACTCAAAATTAAGGACTAATGGTCGAGTTAAGGCCAACGTTTTCCTCCTACGACGAGGTTTGGAACCGAACATAGCCCCAACTTGAGTCTGAACTTAGCACAAACATGACTCAGCCCAATACCATTTTATGGCCCGATTTAGGTTTGAAATAGACCGTAAAAAAGATTATGTAATTTTAATTATAAATATTAATTTTTAAGTTTCAATAATTATTTTGTAATGTATTTTATTTATATAAATATATAATAGTTAAAAAATAGATGCCCATATTAAAGAAATAGGCATCCACTTTTATAGATAGTGCATTCTATCCAAAAAATAGATGTTTATTCCATAAAAGTAGACATTTGTTTTTGTGAATAATGCATTTTGTTTAAAAAAATAAATATCAACTACGTAAAAGTGGATGTCCATTTTTATTAGTAGGCATCCATTTTTGTTAAAGCATGTCCACTTTTAACTTTTTATATTTTTTTAAAATATTAATAAATTAATTAGGATTAACTCGAAATTGAACCTAGTTTGAGCCTAATCTAAAATAAATAGGGTTGTTGCTCGTATTAAAGTCGGGGGATTTCCAACTTGGCTCGACATGGCTTGAAATAATTTAGAACCAAGTCAAGCCAAGTGGGATAGCGATAGGCCTACAAGATTTCGAAATGATCTAGATGCCCCTTCTATTTTAATAATTGTCTCGATACCCCTAAAGAGCCTGAATTGCCTTTAAAGATATGTTAGGTCTACATTAGTTATTTATAGTTATTTTCATGGAATTAGCAATAAGAATTTAGGGGTTTAATTTTAATTTTATGTATTTTACATTAGATTTATAAGAGAGTTAATAATATTTGTCTTTAAAATGTGACACTTTTCTTTTCTTTCTTTATAAAAGGATTTATAATTTACCATTTAATGTATCATAATGATTAATTATTTTGAAGACATAATTTAATACACTAATTGATGGTTTATAGTTATAAAAGAAAGAAAGAGAAAATGAAAAACAATATGTAGTTAAAAATTAAGTCATGTTGATTATTAAGTAATTTAGAAAAAGATAAAATGATATTTTTCAAGTCTTTTAATGTCTCAAACAAACGACGTCAGTTTGTAGAGGCATTAAAGATAATATCAGGCTCTTTGGGATATTGAGATAATTATTAGATATTTAGTGTAATTTTGAAACTTAATAGGGATAATACCATAGGAAAAGAGAAGGTAGATTAAGCTAATGTTGCATTTTGGATGTGTTTGGTAAAGATTTTGGATACTAAAATATGACTAGATTCAAAATTTTGTTTACAGAGGATGTGGTTTCACATCTTCCTCACATGAATGAGTACCATTGGAACCATATACTCTAATTTTGATTCTCATATTTTGCAAAAATACACTACACTTCAACAATTCTATTATCTCAAATTAGAATAGAGTCAACTTGAGATTACTATAGAAATGTTTGGTTTAGATTAGAGTCAGCTTCAGATTATTACAGAAACTGACTATCAACAATTCGAACCAAATAAGGATTTAGTTTTTATGTTCTAAGTTTGGGGTGGGAATCATTTTTTATAGAAAAATAGAATCTATAATGCAATAGATAAGTATTATTTTAAAATATTATAATAGATAATTTAGGTGTATAAATTTGACAAAGTACGTTGTGCTTCATTAAAATTGATGATTGTCAGCCCTTAGAGAGGTTGGACTGGTACTCCATTATGCATATTTTGTTCTGTACATAGTGAAAACAATAATCATTTGTTTTTGAGTTGCACATTTGCAAGGGATATTTGGGATTTCTTTCTGGTTTCAGATCTTTATCCTGGTTATTTCTGTGTTGCTGATTTATTTTTATTTTCTCTACATCTCAAATTTGATTTATCTTATTCTGGGTGGACTTTGTTACTTCAAATCATTCTCTGGTTAATTTGGAAAGAAAGGAATAACAGGGTTTTTTGCAATTCAATAAGATCATGCTCTTTGATCATTAATGAAATCATTTCTCTGATGAATTTCTGGGTAGAAAATCTTGTCACAGGTTTTGAGAAGGAGGATATGTTGCAATTTGTATCCACCATGGCTTCGCAACCCGTGTACTCTTCCATTCCCACTTCTATCCCTTCTACATTAAGAATCCCATCTGGAAACGATTCTCAGAACACTTTGGAGAATCTGGAAGAATGATATTGACCTCTTTACAGAAGAAAATTTTTGTGTTACATTTTGATTTGTTCCATCATAATTTTGATACTTTGTTAAGACTGTCATGCCTGAGGATTTGTAATATTTACACTATGACTCTGTTTCTTACCTGGCAATTAAGTCGATGAAATACTACATATCTAAACCGTTAAAAAAAAAAATCAATGTGAATCAGATTTTGACAAAAATATATTTCTCTTGTCCTTCCCAATCAATGTTGCCTTTTAATGCCCTAACCCCATTCTAGGGTTAGCTTCATCATTGTCTTCCACTCTATGAGTTTCTGATGACCTAAAAATTCTAGTTGGAGCCTAGGCTTCAAGGGGAGTATCAGTAAGCAAAATGATAGATCGAATTCTTGTGTTGGGGGAAAAATACAAAAGACGTTTGTCTTTGCTCTATGCTATAGACCAGTGATCAAGTCCCCTCTGATTAACGTTGTGCCAATATAGGTCCTTAGAGGTTTAAAAGATGTCTATGGTCTAGGTAGAAGATTATAGCTCCATTCTTGACCCTCGGGAGGTAGTTTACTTTGGGAGACCAACAATGGCTACCGTGATGACAACCATTATGACATAAGATATCAAGAGTAATGTTTTTGCTCCGTGAGAAATGAAATAGATAATAGGAGAGGAATTTTTTCGAGTTTGAAAATGAGGATCTCTATGTTTCGCCCTCCCCCCTCTGTTTTCAAGAGGGAAAAACCCTAACCCTCCAGATCCAACCCCCGTTGCCACTCCCACCGTCGCCCTCCCCCCTCCGACCGCCATCGCCCCTCCTCCCCTGTCGACGCGGCGCGTCCCGCCTCCCTACTAGTCGGTGGAGGAGACGGTGGCCTTGATCGACTCCTACCAGGAGAAGTGGTACTCTCTCCGCCGCGGGAACCTCAAGGCGTCCCTCTGGGAAGATGTCTCCAAGCCGTCCACCGCCGCTGCCACCCGGGAGCAGCCCCATAACCGCGGTGCAGTGCCGCCACAAGGTCGAGAAGCTCCGCAAAAGGTTGTGGATCGGGAGCGTCTTGTTTTCGGACAGAGGAACGTCTTGTTCCAGCCATAGGTCTCCGGCTGCTGGCCAACTCGGAGGACTGCAGGGGGTGGTTCGCCACACGTCGACGGTGACGGGCTGCGGTCATCTCGCCGGGGAGGGTTTCGGTAAGGCATCCTACTTCAGGAACCTGTAGGTTGTGGATCGGGAGCATCTGCGCTGAGAAACCGGGAGCTGTGGCAACAGCAGCGCCTCCTCCTCCTCCGATCTCGTCCCTTGTGGGGGATGGGGGAGGATCGTCTTGTTCCAGCCACCGGTCAGAGGAACGTTTTGTTCCAGCCACCGGTCTCCGGCTGCTGGCCGACTTGGAGGACTGCAGGGGGTGGATCGCCACACGTCGTCGGAGATGGGCAGCGGTCATCTCGCCGGGGAGGGTTTCGGTAAGGCGTCCTACTTCAGGCACCTACAGGTTGTGGATCGGGAGCGTCTGCGCTGAGAAACTGGGAACGGCGGCATCAGCAGCAACTGCACCGCCTCCTCCTCCTCCGATCTCGTCCCTTGAGGGGGTTGGGAGAGGAACATCTCGTTCCAGCCTTCGGACAGAGGAACGTCTTGTTCTAGCCACCGGTCTCCGGCTGTTGGCCGACACGGAGGACTGCAAGAGGTGGATCGCCACACGTCGACGGAGACGGGCAGCGGTCATCTTGCCGGGGAGGGTTTCGGTAAGGGGAGGGTTTCGATAAGGCGTCCTACTTCAGGAACCTGCAGGTTGTGGATCGGGACAATAGTCTAGTTCCAGCCACCGGACTCTGGCTGCTGGCCGACCATCATGGTTGCTATGTCGTCAAGGTAATGGAGCAAATTCTATCTCTTCCTTGCCTTCGCAGACCTGGTTACCTCTGTCGACGGAAAAAGAGAAGACAAGTACGCGGTAAGGGGTAGCATCTTCCCTCCCCCCTCGAGGATGAATCAGACCTCTCTTTGGTTCTTTGCTCTGCCCTACTTCATCCTTTTAATTCGACGATTTGTCGAATGGTTTGCGTCTTATTGGTGCAAGACGGGCAGATTTCTAACTTTGCATGTTCTAGTTGATTTTGCCCCTCTTCCTTCTCTGTTGGGCGTAATAGGCCCTACTGCTGATTTTGATTCAAGTTATCCTTTGGGTAACCTAGAAAGAAAGGAACAGTAGGATTTTTCACAATAATTTCAAGCCTTCTTATGTTATTATTTCTGATATAATTGGACTAATGGGGCACTAGTTAGATTCTCTTCTACCAGGTTTTGAAAAGGAGGATTTGAGGAGTACATTAGCCTCTATCAAGGCTGCCTGAGCAGAGACCTATCTGCTTCCTCCGATGCTCCTCCCACCTCTAATGTCTCCACTATTCCTACTGCTGCTGCTGCTGCTGCTGAAGCTATGGAGCAGTAGCTTGTCTTTTGTTTTTAAATTTTGAAAACATTATTGTCAGCTTCTGGCTGTCTGTATTATTGGCAGGAACATTGTCTAAGTATTTTTGTGATTGTCTGGACTCTTGATTCCCTTGGATTTTTGTCCTTGGGATTAAAAATCTAATAATACTTACCATTGCCACACCAAAAAAAAAAAGAAATGAAATGGATAATATATTTTTTCATAACAGGGTTAATCATATAAAATGGAATAGGCAATTGTTAAATGAGATCTGGTTTCATAAAGTGCCACATAGGGTCCATTTTTGTTTCTCAATTGTAGGTGTAAATATTAATGAAACGATTCTCATTGGTAATTATTTTTGAAACAAGTCTTTCCATTAAAAAAAAACCTTTTTTATCTCAATGCCCTCATTAAACATCATAATGCTTTTTATACATCCCTTATAACGAAAATTATCTATATACACCTAATAAATCAATAATGTTACGTGTATACATGCACCCTATTAAACCCTAACGACGTTAGTAACTGACATTAAAGACAACTGAAATTACCTTATAAGCCCTATGTATTTCTCATTACCATTCCATTTATATTCCTCTACTCCATCTTCCTCCACCTCTCTCTTCCTCCTCCATCCACAAGAAAAAGCACCTCCACCTCCCTCCTCTTCTTCCTGCTCTATCCACTACCATAAAACACCTCCACCACCACCACTACCACCTCATTCCTCTTCCTCCTACACCCACCATTGGAAAGCACATCCAACATCTCCAACACCACCACTACAACCTCCACCACCACCATGACAAAACCACCCACTTCAACTTCGGTAATGTTGCTACTTTGAAATCCTTTCCTTTCTACCACCACTGTCTTCACCTCCATCCCCTTCCCCCTCCTCTCTTCTGACTCCTTCACCTCTACTTATTCTTCCCCACATATGAATGAGATTTACTTGAGGGTAAGTTAGTTATTTCCACTATAATGAGTATAGTTAACCATGGCCTAAATACAGAAACCTGATGCAAAAAGATGGTAGTTGACACTACATACATATAGGTAATATTATTGATTTATTAGGTGTATACAAGTAATTTTCATTGTAAGAAGTGTATAAAAAGTATTATGATATTTAATGAGGATATTGAGACAAAAAAATCCAAAAAAAATATTGAAGTTGGACATAATCTACTTTGCTTAAAGTACTTACAGATTAAAACTCAATGATTTCAAAAGTCCTAGCTAATATTAGTCTTTGTTAAATCATTGTATTTCAAGTTAGTCAAGTGCAATTGAATTTGTATAAATTAGATTGTTAAGTACTAGAAATCTCAAAAATAATTGAATCTTAGTTGATACATAATCTACTAATATCAATGTTTGTATGTTCATGGTTCAAATCATTCATTTGAAGTTTGAACAATACATCACAACATAAAAAACTTCCTTTATAAGTTTACATAACAAATATTTGATTTTTGTGTAGTTAGATTACTAAGCTAGACACTCTTAAAGCATTTGATTTTAATTTATACATACAATAGACCCTTGTAGATTAATATCTATTTTAACATTTCGACAGCAATCTTCTTCTTTTTTTGGCAATAGAAAGTAACCTTTATTGGTGATATGAAGGCTACAAGCACAAAAAACTACGAAAGTGACTCAAGAGCCTGTGTCACAGAGTACTCATGGGTAGAACCCCTACCCAATTATTCACATAGAATAACATCCTTAGTTAATACAAAATGAAAGGAAACAACTGAGTGACTAGAAGGACCTCATCTAGCATTAACCTAGGTCTCATCTAATGCTTGTCAAAATAGAATACTTATTATTGTTTAAGAAACAATTCACTTATAATAACCTAAATTTTTATGCATCATCTAATGAAAAATACTTAGTTATAGGTTTTTGTCTTAATATTAATCCTCAACAATCTTATGCTTCCGTAGGCCACCTTCATAAAGTCTTCAGTATCTTGATTCGATAATCATCTCAAGTAGCCATTACGCATGACCATATCCATATGAAGTACTTATTGCAACACTCCAGTCTATTTAGGACACAACGCTTATAAAGAAATGCATGTACCTTCCACATCTGAGCTGCTGCTTGCACTTTGTAACGGACTCTGCTTATTGCTTCCTCACCTATTACTAGCATCAATGGACCAGTTGGAATATCATATACATTGATCCATCTCCAGTACAGATGTCACCTTACCCTTCCATGTGTGTAGGTGTAGGAAACTTGTCCAACTTGGATTCCTCCTTTAAGAAGTTATTTGAAGCTCATTCATATATGGTCCTTGACCCTCGCTGTCACAGATCTGATAGCCTCCTAAATTGAGAGGCCGCCCCTAAACCCTAAAAACTCTAAGATCTGCTTACTTTAAACTCAAGGGCTTTCCTTCAGACCCTTTGTTACTACCTAGCATTTTAGAGTTATTCTTGCAAAAATAAAGGTGAAGTTTGTACGATTTAGGAAAGATTTATCGGTTGCAAATTGGACCAATGGTTCAGACTCAGCAAAACCCCTTATTTAAAAAAAAAATTAAAAAAATAGAAAATAAGGGCAAAAATGTCAAATTACAATAGTAATTCGACTCTTTGCTAGTAAGAAGGAACAATTATAGTCAATCCTAACCATAACTGATTTTTTTCCATATAATATATAAAAAATTCTAAGATATCTATGATATTATCTTACAAATATGTAACTATCTAGTCGTACTTATAATTGATTTTTTGTAGTTGCAAATCTTGCTATCTATATGTCTAAATGAACAATCAAGATTAACAGTGTAACTATTGCATGTGTATAATATAATTGTTTTTTTTTTGTAATTACCCACCAAATCTTTGCAACAAATGTGTAATTGGTAACCATATGATTCCGTAGACACACCCATGTATTGTCCTGGGAATCCATGTATGCTTTGTAGTTGCAACTATAAGCATTGTATAGAAACAATTGTGGCTTGTAATTGGTGTTTATTGGTTTCAAATGTATGGAAGTAATTGAGTAAAATATAGGGGGAACAGTTGGAATATGAAATATGTTTTGGCCTTTTAGAATACAATATCTTTACGGCGTAATGATTCAATTCTAAAACATGACCTGAACTCTATGCTGTTTCTAAGTATAGGAAGATTACTGTTAGAAAACTGCTCTTCATTAATTCCTCTGATTATTCAAAACTTTTTAGTAATGAATTGGTGCATAGGAGAAATCTAGACACCTTACAGAAACATTTGGATTGTTTTGAGGATATCCTTAGCAATCTGGTCTTTGATCTGGGCTCTGATAACAAACTTTGGGAGTCAGAAAGTAAAAAAAAATTTACAGTTAAATCGTGTTATACAATGCTGAATGACGGTGGTATTCGTTTCTCACTAACTTCTTGCCTTTGGAAGAGTAAAATACCATTAAAAATAAAACTTTTTGTTTGGTTGGTCTTTACTAATAAAATCCTTACTCGAGTTAATCTATCTAATAGGGGTTGGGTTGGACAATTGGATTACCCTTTTTTCAGAATTCACCCTAAAAATACTTAACATTTATTATTTTACTGTTCCTATGCTTCTAATATTTGAAAATTCTCTTTAACTGATACTGGTTGTATATCCAGCATGATTTTTACTGATATTTATCAGAAGTTTAATGTTAATAAACATTCGATTCCAAGGAAGACTTGGAATGTGCTCATTCCAGCTATTCTTTGGTCTATCTGGCTTGTTTGAAATATAAAAAAAAATTAGAAATGTTGAAAGTGATAGCTTCTTTACTATTCATAATATCATTGCCTTAACTACTTCTTGGTTAGAAAATGTTGGCCCAGGTCGTGGTGGAGAGGATTCTAAGGAATTGTTTCCTTGCAGTAGGATTGAAAGTGAGTTAGATCTGACTTGGTAACTCAGATCGTGACTTCCTTCATTAGGGTTGCTCTTGCTATTGCCCCAGTGCCAGTTACTTCCCCCCGACTTGTTGTAATAGATCCTTCGAATATTGAGAGGGATTCTACTACTGGTTGAATTTTTTAATTTTTCTATTCAGATGATTTTAAAACATTATCAATTGGATCTGTTTTTGTTGACACTATTTTTTAAGAAGTATGGTTTGTTCCTTATTGGACTATATTGTGAACATGTTTTTCACTTTGTAGTAATTTCATAGTCAAGTTTTTTTGTTTATTAATTTATAATTATAATAGCGTTTGCAAAGTAAAAAAAGGAAAAAAGAATACAATATCTTTAAGCCTCATGTTAGTCATCTTATAATACTTTTTTACGCTTATATCCATAAAAAATACCCATGTGTCCACCACTGATAGCGCCCTCCTATAAAAGATTAAAACAATCTGGATATATATTTGGGAAGTAGGAAGTGGCTAGGAAGCATTTCTAATCCCAAGGATCAATTTCTTCTTTTTTACTGAGAATTTGAGTTGATTGAGTGACTCACAGTAAATATAGTCTAACTATTACATTTTAATTTTTGAGCAGTTGAGGTCCGGTGGCTGCAATACCTTCCAAATGAAGTAGGATTTTTTTTTCATTAGTCTCTCCTTTAATTAGTACTAATACTACGTACCCAGTCTCTGTGCAAATACTCTCCATCATGCACCAAACTTACCCCTACCAACTTACATTCAGTTCATAATTAATTCGTTTCCCAATAAGATGTTCAACGTAAGACACATCTTTCTTCTTTGCCTAGAAGCCTAGAAGGTGACTGTTTGTTGAAGCCTAGAAGGTCAGTTTCACTTGAGAAGGCATATCAAACAAAACATGATCCTATTGGGGTTTTTTTTCCACTTTTTTTGATATAAAGGTAGATTAATCAAGTCAGACACATCGGATAATTTAAACAAATTATAACTGTCCATGCTTATCTAACATCGCAAGGATAATTCCTCAAATATTGCTCTGAGCTGTCCCTGTCTCACATTTTAAACTTACATGAGTAATATGCTTGTCTAGAACCATATATAGATGCATAAAATATTAAAATAACACTTTTAAAATCACATTCTGCAGTGCCGTTCCATCTCATTTTTATACAAATGGCTCCACAAAACGAACGAATTTGAACATAATATGTTAAGAGAACTTCTTTTTCTACTCAATACAACTCTGCATGCTTTCCCAAATTTTCAATATCCCACAACATTTATATATATCATCAGCTCGACACTGAAATGAAAAGTGTGTTAAAGTTCGACTGATGCATAATAACTTTGGACTCAATAATCAAACTAATTCAACAGCTTAACTTAAAGTTGAAATGATAATTGATATCGATCTTTATTTAATCACATCCATTTCTTGTTCTCAGTAATATAAGGCTAGATCCTGAGATTGTTAAAAGTACTGTTTCTGTCATCTTTTCGAGGGAAAAAAAGAAACAGGAAATCAGTCCTTAACCTCTGGAAAACATGCATCGTAGGATGTCAAGATTCCAATGATTGCACCAAGAATTTGAACAAGAAAGGTGAAACTGTGAAAGGTAGACGTGTACGTATTTTAACACAAGTGAGGGAATAATTCCATATATATATATATATGCAACAAATGCTTCTTGATGGTGGTCTCCAACTGTTCCCACGTGCCGTCAGCCTTTGGGATGGCAATAACTCCTGCTCCCAATGGTACGGACATCTCAATTTGTTGTTTCTGTATTCAAATATACAACATTACATATTATTATTATTTTGTACGTCAACTTTGGTCCACTGGTCACGGATAACGGTCTCTCTTTCATAGGCGGTAGATTGGCTTTATCTCCTTCCTCTTTCTGCTGTATTTTTCCTCACTTCTTTACGTGTGATTGGTGTATGTCTCCTGTCTCCTGTCTCCTTCCCACTTTTGTCTTTCTTTATGCAAATGGTGGGAAAAGAAGAGGTCAGCTTTCGCTTTTTTTTTTTTGGTTTTCCTTTCCTTGCTATTATTTTGCTCTGGTGATGATCTACTTTTCTACCAAATGCATGTTTTTTTTATCAAAAGAATGTGATTGCTGACGGTCATTTCCATTTCCATTCAGCAGAAAAGATTCAGCTTGATTAGATCATGTGTGAGCTGATAGGCAATTAACAGGTGCTAATTTATTATTCTAATGTTTGGTACAATCAATATTGCCACAGTACGTAATCTTTTGGGTTTGACAGAATCTTGCTTTAGATTAGCTTTGTGAAGATTATGTGACTCTTTTTTTTTTAGAAGGTTGGTATCAAGTTTAGAGTACTGCTCTTAAAATTTGTGCGGCCTATGGGACTTAAATAAATAATGCAAGATGAAGGGACCAGGTTTAATTTATGTTTGTAATTATTGTTTCAGTGTGTTCATGTGACGAGATTTGGATTGAAGAATGCTTCAACGATGATAATGCTGGTCCATTTTGGATGCGAGTCCTATCCACCTCAACCCATGAATTCGGACCCATCATTACTGCAAAGCACCAGTAACATGGCCAGATAAGAGGCGGGTAGGTAGGCAGGCAAGAAGAAGTTGTCTGATGTTTCCTGTTGAAGAAGCTAAAGAACTTTGACCTTTGGTCTTTAGAAAGACTTGTTGGATGAGATGAGGGATGCTGTCAGCTTGTGATTCATTTCATGATACTAAAAAGTATTTGGATCTGTTAGGACAAAGCAATCAAAGAAGGCCTCATATATTTGAGATGGATTTTGTATTGCACTGATGGTCACCTTGTGTCCTCCACTTAGTATTTAATGAATATAATCCAAATCCGTGAACTCTAGAAAATTAGGTCTTGATATTCCAATCGATTTTTTGACAGATATAAAACCAATTTGTTTTATTTTTCCTTAACCACCGCATGCAGAATTGCAGATTGCAGCGTACAAGTTTGTTGAGAATGATGTCGTATGATACACTTATGCCGGGGCATCAAAATGTGACAGACATGTGGATTAGGTGGTCTATTTAGATTTTGAGTGGTCAAAGCAAAGAATCCTCATTGGGTAAAAAAAAAGAGAGCAAAGAATCTTCAATCTTTTGATAAAGGAAACAGGCTGGATTTGCCTGTATTATTGTACTGGATTCTGTATCTTGTCTGCCATCACTGGTATTTTGGTCCAAAGATAACTACAATGCTAGCAGATTCTTTGGTAAAAATATAAATAATACCCGCTCATTAAAATAATGAGTAAATTACACTTTGCCCTTTCAGCTATGATGATTTTTCATATGACACCTTTCAAGTTTAAAATGTTTCAATATCCTTCCTGAAATCTAAAAAACTACTCTAAATTCGGTGGATCCTCCTCTGCTTGTTGCTCTTTCCTCTCTGATTTCAACAATCTTCCCCCCCAAAAATAAGGAAAATGGAAGGGTCATGGGCACCAGTGGACAGGGGAAAGAGAAAGGAGAGGGTTTCGATCGTTTATAAGAAGGGGAATGTTTGGATTGTGGGGATTAAGATTTCCAAGGTAGGTGGTGATAACAACAGTGACACGCTTTAAACTAGAGCAGTACAATGTGAAATAACTGTATTATTGAAGAGGGCAAAGCGTAATTTACCCTTGAAGAATTGCAGAAAGTTGAAAACAAATTTTGAAAGAGTCACATGGAATTGCAGAATGTTGAAAAATGGAAGCGTAACATACCCCTAAAACCCTACTAGTCTATATTGTGCACAATAACAATCATCTATAGTAGTAGAGTAAATGTTTTGAGCTGCTTCAACTTTTCCTATTTACTTCGAACATGACGTCCACTGTCGAATTTCTACTTTACTAAAGGTAAAGAGAGAAGAATCAACGGTGGTAGTAGCTCTGTAAGTATATGCTGAAGAGAAAAGAAAGTGAAGCTCTGGACAGCAAACCTTGTCGGCAAGCACAAATACGTACGGATTAGGTGGAGCATAAATTCGGTATTACGTAAGTATAGTCACATAACCATGTAATATTGTAAGTGGCATGATTAAGACTTTTCGACTACGACAAACTCTTGTCGATTTAAAGTTGGGGAAATCTCTGAACGGAAATAAAGAAATCGTATCTTACATAGAAATACGTAGGTTAAAAAAGAAGAAGAAAGGGTTTGGTGACTGATAAAGATAGATGACGATGGTAGTTCAGGGTGAGTCATACGGCTTGACTAATGGCGTCTAGGTGGAAGGGGATTGTGTGGGAAATCGCGGTTCAGGAGACGAACTCCGTTCTATTGGTTGCGGTAGTTATGGTGGGTCCAATGTGCATCATTCTCCAATTCCAACGTCACAAGTATTTCAACCCACATTCTAACCACAAGGTTCAAAGATCGTAACAGAGACGTGACGGCAAGCACCATCAACAAAATACAATTATTGTCCAACAAAGAAAGGACGTGGGAAATAAAAAAGGTAAGTGTACCGTCTAATTGAAAAACAAGGAATATCTCAGACGTCGTTTCTCTTCTACACAATGCTGCATGCCATCGTTACACTGCCATTCCGTATATATTTTCTTTGGGATGTGAGGTGCTAATTTGTGCTTGCAATAACAACGACGTCAAAATAGTTTAAAGAGAGGATGCCTATAATTTGAAGTATCTCGATATGCTTCTCTCTATCAAAACTAGTCGACCACTCATTTCGTAGTTTGTCATGAGCAGCAGATCACTTCAAGAAGGATGCTGGCCTGGAGCCATCCACAGTTTCACTTTCTTGTCCGCACCAGCTGTGGCTAAGACCATTACTGCTGCACTCCCTGAAAAATTATTCATAATATATCTGTTATAGAAGATTAAAAACAATAAAAAAAAGGAACACTATCAGACCTATATTAGTATACAGATTCCTAGCAAGTATATAGATACGAGTATAAACCCTTTTTTTTTTAAATGAGAATCAAGTATAAACTAAATCCACAGGTATAAACTAAATCAAACTGTGCTTCCATATCTTAATTCAAATTCCAACAGAAAATCACGCTACCTTCTTTTGCTTGTTAGAATGCAGTAGTACAACAACTGTAGTTCGAGTTAACTAAACAGTGCGGGTAATAAAAGTCCTAGGAAGTTTTTACTTGTAAAACCATGCCATGACAACAGCACAGACACCAAATAACACAAACAGAAAAGTGGGATTTGCAAAAAATGTCTGTAGGGAAGAAAAATTAAAGGTGATTACCCATTGGAATCTTCTTGGGTGACCAAGCAATACCAGTGATATCACCTACAGTATGAAAAGTAAATAAATATATGTTATCAGTTAAAAAGTTCATAAACAGAAAATTATCTGCTATAGAAAAAAATAGATAATTATCAAGAGAATGAAGGCCCAAAACAAAGCTGACAGTACAACAAGAACCAGGACCAAGGGCACTAACATAGCCCATTAAATTCCAGTGAAATGGACACTAAATCAAGTTCTACTTCTACGTAGCTTTCATGTCAAATTAGGACATGCTTTGAACATCTCTTGAATTTAAGTGAACCCTGCACATTAACTGCATCATAGAATACCTCTATGTGATTGGTAAAAATGAACTTTGGAAGTATCATTCCATGCTTAATAAAAGCATGAATAGATTTTCTCCACTTCCCCACTAAAATATGAAGCAGTCTGCAGAACTTCTCATGAAAACAAATTTGTATTAATCAACAGAATTAGACTTCCACGAAATAGTGCTCTCTGAACTTGACTCTACCACTCCCATGAAACTGATCAGACCCTTCAATTATCCCAACTAAAATATGTGTTTCCTCTCTCTATTTGTTTCAATTTTCATTTTATAACATTATAAACAAATCTAACTGATCTGACACATTGTAGAGCTGCTTGTCCAGAAGGTTGAAAATTGATAAATAAAAGGGAGTCATTGCATAAAGCATATTACCGCAAAGGTTGAACATTGACAGGATCCAATAAATGAATTACCTTGCACTTCGCCAAACATTGAAGGGACGAACACAAGGAAAAGGAAGCGAGACAATAAATGGAGGTAGTTTCTAGGGA
>JAMKQA010019059.1:0-16449 GCA_024699735.1 Posidonia australis
GGTGGCTGCAACAGCAGGGGCAGACACAAAGGAAGAGTGTCCGGAGGCAGGAACGTCCTCCTGGACGGCAGGGGAAAGAGACTCGCCGGCATACTGAGCCATCGCGGAACGCGAGCGAGTGAGGATGGGACTGCGGCTAGGATGAACAGGACGAATCCGAGGTCGAGCTATCGTCAAAAACGACGAATAACTCGGGAAATGCGATCGAAAGATGGGTCGCAAACAGAGTCAGAGAAAGGAAAGATCAATTAATTGTAATATTGTATAAATGGTTAATTAATGGATAATCTGTTGATTCTTGTGATTGTGGGATTTGGGACCAATGTGGGGTCCGATTTGAGGATGCACAATTGCCTCGGTTTGCGTATTTGTCTTTTCTTCTTTTTCTTTCCTTCCTTTCCCCTCTCTTTTTCTTTCTCTCCCTCACGAGCCACCCCATCCCGTCTTCTTCTTCTTCCCCTTTCCCCTCCCTTGCCACCAGGAGACGGTGGCCCGTGCCTCCCCATCTCTTCCGACATGATGGGTGGCCAATGCCATGCACGTGGAGGCAAAGATAAAGAGGAGGGGAGAGGCGTGTGGAAGAGGAAGGACTGAGACGCGAAAGAGAAGAAGGAAAGGAAGAACTAAGCGCGACAGAGGAGGTGGTGGTTTGTGTGGTTTGCCGATGCAAAAGGCTTTGTCGGGGTGAGAGGAGCTCACCGGAGTTAGGGAGGCTCGCCGGAAGAGGTACGTGGCTCCTCTTCTACCCCGTTCTCTTCTTTCATCTTAATGGGTTAAATGCATGAAAATAGAGTAAAATGCATGTAAAATCGTAGAAAAATAGTAGAATTGATGAGAATGAATTGAATACCATGTAAACATAGATATCATGTGATTATGATGGAAATTGGTAGGGTTATGCGAGATTTTTGGATGAAAGCTACACTAGCCGTTTTTGAGCTCCATCCCTTTGTGATTTTCGAGTGGATTGTATAGTGTATGGATTGATGAATGCTTTGTCGGGTTTTGAAGTACACTCAAGGGTCTACATCCCATGATTTACTCGTATTTTATGATATGTGTTTTAGGGGTCCATTGATGGCTCCCAGTTCTGATGAATTCAAGGGCTGGAACAGGGGAGGTGCCCTAGTCTTGGGCAATTCGGCATGCCGAATTGGGTTCAGTATTCCGAATTCCTGTCAGATTAAACTAGGATACCTGGTTTTAGTAGGTCAAAATCACCCGATCGACCGAAACAGGGCTTTTTGGTATATCAAAAATGTTCAGTGTACCTGTAGACACCCCGATTTTGAGGTGACTCATAGATGAGCTTTCCATATGTTGCTTTGGATGTGGCTAACCCTTGAATCCTATTAGCTAAACCAAATCAAAACCTATAGCAGGCCCACAGCCCAATTAGAAATCTAGACAAGTAGGGGAGAGCACCTAGCCAGCACACCTACCTGGCACACCGACCTGGCACACATAGCTTGCGCACATACCTAGCGCCAAGCCATTTCTCAGGCTGCTAGCTGCTGGCTTTCCATCTCCCATGGCTGTTATCTCTACCAACGAATATGCCATGGAATCTTCCAGGCTTTTCTTCTACAAGGCTCCTTGCTTTCCCAGGAGTTACCCTTGAAAAATCCTTATATATAGACCCCTATAGGCAGCCATTTGGGGTTAGAGAGAGAGAGAGAGAGAGGGATAGGGACACAGACAGCTACAACCAGCCTTCTCCAGAATTCTGCAACTATCCACTTGAGCTCTCAAGCTTTTCCTTGCATCCAGAGATATTCTTAGCCCTTCCAAAGCATCAAGGAGCTTATTATCTTGGGTCTTTTTTTGAAGGAACATATTGGACAAGATAGGCCCTTCCCACTTTTTCTTTGAGTTCTTATCCTTGTGCATTGGAATAAAGCATGCTAGAAATTCCACATATGGTCTGATTTTTCTGTGTTTTCATGAGGTTTCTATGATGAATTTACTTGTCCTCCTTGCAAGATGCTCTCCATGCAAATCTACACTTCTGTTTGCAAGCATGTTTACTTTGTTTCTAGCATATAAATCTGCACTATGTTGCCTGTATGAGCTATCTTTTTCTTAATATTTCTTTCTAGGTAGATCCATGCCAAGCACCTAAATATTAAGTTATGCAGTAGAGATATTCTTCGTATGATCATCACTTACATACGTTTTGTTGGGTCTACTCGTTTCATGTTTGTTCTTTTGCATTTTGTATGTGTTTCTGCCATGAACCCATTAAATCATCTTGTTTTAATCAAATAATAGTAAGATGGCTTTGATCATATGCATCCTGTCATGCTTTCAGCTTTTAACATCTGCATGAATCAACCTGCATTAGTATAAATCACCCATCTCTATTCTGGGTCAGATTCTGGATCAGATTGCAGTCTGATCCAGATTTTCTGGGAGCACCAATTTGGAGCACCTATATGGCGCACCAGAGTGGCGCACCAACCCAGAGCACCACTCTAGCGCACCATTCAGGTGCACCAGACTGGTCAGAGAACAAAACATTCACTTTTGCATACCTGTTAGCATGGTTTTCTGAATGACTTTGAGCCTGATTCTTTTACTGCTTGTTCTATGATATTCCATGGTTTTGCATGCATGTTTTCAGTTTAAAATAAGATTTTTTTCTAGTTGTTTTCTCCCTTTGGATATTCGGTCCTTGGTCAGAATCTGGTAGGCTAGTTGCACTTTACTACTACATGGAGAGCCTTGTGCATTAGCCCATGATCCAGTGACATGGTTGAGTCTTGTTTCTTTCATTTTAGCATAAATAGGTGGGGTCTTGTGTGAGGCTACCAGCCCTTGAGCATAAGGTCCACAAGTCAATGCACTTGCATTTCTTTCACTTTTAAGGCATATTTTCCAAGTTTTGCAAAGGATTTTACATTGCATACTTTCCAGAATGCATTCTCATGTGATTTGGCATTGCATGGATTTCTGTTTTCCCTCGGCAGATCTTTCTGGCCCACAAAGGAGCACCTAGGTGGCGCACTAGACTGGAGCACTAGTCTGGCGCACTAAACAGGCACACTGGCCAGTTTTTCAGTAGCACATAGCCAGTTTTGCATGGTTTTCTGGCATGATTTTTGTTTCGATTCGCCTCTGGTTTTCCTCCTTGACATACTAGGGAGGCATGACTCTATTTTTTTTACCATTTTATGCATGTTAGATTGCATTTGGCATTATATAGCAAAGCAAGGAAGAAAAATCACTCGAAATTGATATATCTTTGATTTTATTCATGCAATGACTTTGCATTGACACTTGACCCGACATACGAGTGATACTTCTGAGCTTTAGGACACACTCTTACACATCATGCACCCGTATTTTAGACATCACACACATTAGTATGGCATGACATATCGCCCTCGGGCGTACAGAAAAGGCTAAAAAGCCGACATTTCATAAGCAAATGAGAAACCAATAGAAGACCGATTTATCGGGCGCATGAGGGTGCCTAATACATTCCTCGTGCGTAACAGGGATCCTTACCCATTTCTAGTTTATGACCTGCTTTTCCATTGCATGATTTGCATGTTTTATATGGTTTTCCTCGTCTTCCATTTTAATAGACTAGGTGGCGACTCCTACATTTGTATTTTTATTTTCATTTGATTTTTGCTGTGACTTTGCCGACCCTCGTGTATTTTGTCCTTTCGCGCCAAGGCATCGAGGCTATCGCCGGCATGGTTACAGTACCGAACCAGGGATTTTCGGTATGCCGAACCTGTTTTTCGGACTATCGATTTTGTCCTAGTTCTAGCATATATAAATTTGATTATAAAATGAAAAGAAAGGGTTTTAAATGGACAAGGAGCATGTGTTACTACTGGTGTTTTCCCCATGTAAATGGCATGGAGGAATGTAGGACCCAAATAAGTGTATTTGGGAATGATTTTGCGTTTAAAGCCCTAATAATGAATAAAACTGATTGGATGTATGATTTTTGAGTAAATATGGGCATGAGACCCAATTTACGATTTTAAAGCATGGTTTTTCATGATTTGAGTTGGGACCCCAGGTGAGGGTCAGGTGTTGCAGGGGGAAAAGATTCCTGCAACCAAGATGCATGAAATGAAATTGATTTTGAAAGGGAAAACTTAAAGAATTTTGAAAATAAAACACTAATAATGTGTTGAAGAACCACGAGGGTTGGTATCGACAATGTGGTCGGAGTATAAGGCTCCAATGAAACCAATTGTTAGATACGACTATGGTCATTGAACCTAGTTGTTCGAGTCACCGAGCTCATGTGGGTGTAGGATGATCCTAGGTTATTGAACCTAGTTGTTCGAGTCACTGACGGTGTAGGCTGAGCCTAGGTCATTGAACCTAGTTGTTCGGGTCACCGAGCTCGTGTGGGTGTAGGATGATCCTAGGTTATTGAACCTAGTTGTTCGGGTCACTGACGGTGTAGGCTAAGCCTAGGTCATTGAACCTAGTTGTTCGTGTCACCGATGGGACGTCAGATAAAGACGTATCCCCGTGCATATATGAAAGAGATTGAGGCCAGTTGGCTAGGACGGTGGCATCCCATACGATAAATTTCACCACAGTAGTGTAGGGAGGTAGGGGAAATGATGTCCTCGCCTACTGCTTGTGTGCCTGATTATCCCTGATTGAGGTAACATCAATAAACAAAAGTGGAAATGAATAAGAAAAGTCTGTGATTTTGAGAAATGGAAAGAAATGTTGTTTGGCTAGGATTGGACTTATGAATGGTCCTAAAATCCTAGAATAAAACAATGATTGTGTTTTAACCAGTTACCAGCTAGTATTTATGATTTTGGTTTTGAGCCCGAGAGGCATTGTATTTTAGGCTAGATTTGGTTGGAAATGCAGTTTCTCAAGATATGAGTTTTGAAAGTGGTTTTGGTCTTGGGAAGAAATCTCAAGCAATAAGAAGAAAGATGAGTTTTGAGAAAGAACATGGTTTTGGAAACAATTTCCAGATATTTTAAAAGAAAAAGGAAATGATGGTTTAAATGAGTTTTCAAAAAAGGAAAATCAAGTTTTATAAATTAAAAGCTGTGTTTTTAGTAAGGTTGCCGGATTTTGTTGTTTGTGTATTTGGGGCACATACCCGGTGACTTAGATGTCACTCACGCGAGCTTTGTTTGGTTTTCAGGTGTAGATCGTGTGCAGTCGAGTTCTAGTACCGGAGTCGGAACTTCTAGCCGCACATTGTTTCCTGGAGGTGAGCCTTAGTTACAGTTATTTAATTTTACTGTAATTAGTGTAATTTTACTTATGATACTATGATTTAGGTAACGTACCCGGGTCCAGGGCGTTACAGCGCGCATAGGCAAGAGCATCTCTAACATTAGCATAATCATCGTCTAGTGATGAAAACCATGGAAAGCTAGCTTGCCTACGAAAGGGTTGTTCTCCTCAGTTGATACTACTTGTGTTTCCTAGACAAGTGAGGGAGCTACCATCCATTAGGAACAATGCAAGGTACCCAAACCCTTAAGGGACCTACATCTCCGGAGGGAGATAAAATGTTAGGGTGAGAGCGAGAGGGTGAGCAAAAAAATGTATATATGCGTAAGGGTAACAAAAGAAATTGGAAGACAGAAAACACAAAAAGAAGCTAGCCCTAAAGAGAGAGGCGAGTAGAATAGCTCTACCCCCCACCACATACCTTGGGGAGGAGTTGCAACACATATCTAGAGAGCCCACCCAGCTAAAACGGACTAGCCACCCCTTCTCCTCAAAATTAAGCAGTCTCAGCCACCGTCTAGATACCTATTACCCTCAAGCAAAGGGTAGAGAGAATCTAGATGCCTATGAGGGTGTAAAAGAAAAGAGTATTATGAAAAGAGTAGGTGTAGGACCTAAGGATGGTTTTCGATACAAAGCATTGTTCCCCTACACTACCAATTAACCACAACCTTACCTATTTCAGAGCGTCACCGACAAATTAGGACATTCGGGTAGGGTCTGGTGAGTCGAAAATGGACCCTTCCTTCACGGCAAACATTGAAAGCTTTCCTAACACAGAGGGCAAATAAGAAATAAGAAAAAGCATCATCATGCATATACAGGCATAGTTAGTCATCTCTTTCGCATTCGACTTTGCAAGGATTCACGCAGCCTTCAACTAGGGGCATGTTAGTTGCCTTATGGTTGGAGCCTCCCACGTTCGACCAAGGGCATGTCAGCTGTCGTTGTTCGGATGTCACCAGGATAGTATTTCGACCAGGAACCTGTCAGGCATTCTTTGGGTCCAGTTCTTTTAGCTCGTCACCTTGAACCAAGGGCATGTCAGCTGCCCTCCGGCTAGCCTATAGTAGATCCTCCCTTACGAGAAACACTACAGTTACGCCCCTACCATGGTGTCGAAAGCATTTTGAGCCCCGCTTGTCTACCAAAGGACTCCTAGACACCTTGTGATAGTCTTTGAGACCACTCATTGCAGTAGGATCAGCCATAGACAGAATTCAGTGCACTCAGTCGGAGAATTACAGGACTCATTGCGATAGGTCTCCAGAAGAAGCTAGAGCTGGATCAGTTGTAGTGGTTGCTCTAATCAATCTCCCATTTCTTTGTCAACCCGGCAAGTCTAATAACTTGTCAGCTTTTCCTTTGCTTTGTCGGCCTAGCAAGTCTAATAACTTGTCAGCTTTTCCTTTGCTTTGTCGGCCTAGCAAGTCTGATAACTTGTCAGCTCTCTCCTTCTTTGTCAGTTCGGCAAGTCCGATAACTTGTCAGCTCTCTCATATCTTTGTCGACCCGGTAAGTCCGATAACTTGTCAGCTCTTCCATTTCTTTTTTGGCCTAGCAAGTCCGATAATTTGTCAGCTCTCCCATTTCTTTGTCGGCCCGGTAAGTCCAATAGCTTGTCAGCTCTCCTTTTTCTTTGTCGTCCCGGCAAGTTGGATAACTTGTCAGCTCTCTCATTTCTTTATCGGCCCAGAAAGTTAGATAACTTGTCAGCTCTTCCATTTCTTTGTTGGCCCAGTAAGTTCGATACCTAGTCAGCTCTCCCATTTCTTTGTTGACCCGATAAGTCTGATAACTTGTCAGCTCTCTCCTTTCTTTGTCAGCTTGGTATGTCCGAAAATTTGTTAGCTCTCCCCTTTCTTTGTCGATCCAGTAAATCCGATAACTTGTCAACTCTCCCCTTTCTTTGTCGGCTTGGTAAGTCTAATAACTTATCAACACTCTCCTTTCTTTTTCGGCCCGACACGTCTAATAACTTGTCAGCTCTCTCAATTCTTTGTCAGTCTAGCAAGTCCAATAACTTGTCAGCTCTCCCATTTCATTGTCGGCCTGGCAAGTTTGGTAACTTGTCAGCTCTCTCATTTCTTTATTGGCCTGAAAAGTCTGATATCTTGTCAGAATCTTCCACCATACAGGTTGTTATCCTAAACTATCCATCTAGGCTGATAACCTAAACTATCCATTCAGGCTGATATCCTAAACTATCAATCTAGGTTGATATCCTAAACTATCCATCTAGGCTGATATCCTAAACTATCCACTCAGGCTGATATCCTAAACTATCCATCCAGGCGGATATCCTAAACAATCCATCTAGGTTGATATTCTAAATTATCCATCTAGGCTGATATCCTAAACTATCCATTTAAGTTGATATCCTAAGCTATCCATTTAGGTTGATATCCTAAACTATCCATCTAGGCTGATTGTGACCATGCCAGCTCAGGAATCCAGTGTGGAGTCGCATCAGAGGGAGGAGACCACAGTCATGCCAAGATAGCGAAGGGGCAAGATAGGATAAAACGAAAAGAAAAGGAGTCGTCACTTAGTCTTTTAAGGGAAAGATGAGGAAAACTACAAACAAACCACAAAAGATGAACGCATGAGATACAAATGAAAAGGCCAGATATCTACAAACCAGAGGATGGGTAAGGATTCCTATTACGCATGGGGAAGGTGTAAGGCACCCTCGTATGCCCTAGAAACTCGATATTTCTAGTCCAATTCGCTTGCTAAAGGGTGAATGAATGCTTGCTATGTCTAAATTGTGCTCAAATCATGTTAATATGAATGCCAAGACAACACTAAATGGATGGGCAAGATGGCATGTAAAAACTGCAAAGAAATCCACACGAAATGATGAAATCACAAAACACAACACGACAAAGAAAATCACATGAAATGACGAGGATTTTGGAGAGAATGGCACGGAAAAACGTACTGATATATGGAGAATCAAAAATTCAACCAACTGAAATCATAGAAAACATTGCGGAAATCAAATGGAAAAATTGCGAAGAAGTTCGTGTAAAATAGGCAAATAGTGATACGTGAAGAAAATCACATAAAATGACAATGTTTTTGGAAAGAAGGCTCTGGAAAACCACACCGACATCAAGAGCATCAAAAATGCAACCAACTCAAATCATCAGAATCATAGAAAACATCATGGAAATCAAGATGGAAAAATTGTGAAGAAGTCCACGTAAAACGATCAAATGGTGACATATGAAGAAAATCACATAAAATGATAGTGTTTTTGGAAAGAATGTCATAGAAATCGCATCAATATCAAAATAATCAAGAGTGGGGTCAACCCAAGTCATTGGATCAGGGAAAACGTCATGAAAATCAAAAAAGAAAAATAATCCGTGATTGGGCTAATGTGGATCTTTTAGTCAGTTAATATATGCCCTCAGGCATTGAAATCCAAATTAAATCAAAAAATCCGAAAATATGGAATAAAGGGAGTCAAATTGAATATCAAGTGAAGGAATCTAAAAATGGGCTAGAGAAAAAACCACGGAAAAACACATGGGATGCAGGCTTGCTCAAAATGGATGGCATGACATGAAAACTAAGCAAAATGCATGAAAGTGTACTTAAATGTCTAAAAGATGCTGAGGAATGACTTAGACAAAGATTATGCATGGCTTAATGCAAGAACTAACATGCATGTGCATGAATTGGTGGCATAGGGGCAATTTGGTCATTTCACTGGCCAGATGTGATAAATGCGTGTATGGGGATGATGCATGGTCTGAGATATGACAAAATGTATGCGAAATGTTAGGAAAATGTTATTTGTAAGAAAACATGAAAAGAACGAGGTTTTAAAAACAATAGAATGATGCAAACACAATAAAGGACAAATATGGGGACCAAAGTGCAAAATTCGCAAAATAGGGGAAAGCCAGATTAAAATGTATTCAGTGACTTTTATCCTAGTGTGCAGATGATGGATTAAATGAAAATGTGGCATTGAGATGTGTGAAAATTGTGCCTTGATAATTTTCTAAGAATTCAAGGTCTAATGTGCAAAATTCACACATTAAGTGCAAATGTGACTAAAATGTGGAATTAAAGATCATTTTACAATGCAAACATGATTTTTAAATGAAATCTATAATTAAGTGCAAAATTATAAATGCAATAAGTGGAAAATGTCAAAACTTGGTGTGAAAACAATTAAAATCCTAAATGATGGATTTGAAATTAGTCTAAGGGTCTGGATGCAAATTTCCTCTACTCAATGACTGTATGCTATGGACCGAGGGGCCTACATGCAAACTTTCAGGGCTTAAATGTGATAAAAATTCAACTTTTATGATGGACAGTGTGTTTTTAAAATCATTCAGGGCTCAGAATGCAAATCTCATAGGTAAAACTCATTTTAAAAAGCTCTAGGTGCATGATGCAAATGTTCAGGACTTAGTTGTTAAGAAAGTATAATCTCAAGGACTTAAATGTGAGAAAACATGTATGAATGCAATAAAGATAGAAAATTAAAACAGGCAAGGAACTATATGCAATTCTTACAGCAACAAAATAAAGAAATAAAAGTTATTTAAAACTACAAGGGCTTAAACAAAAAAACATAGGACCTAAATGTAAGGATCTAAGGGCCTAAAAATATAAACCTAAAATTACAGAACCTAATCAGAAAAACTCCTCTTCGAAGTTCACAGGCACCCGATCTCCGACAAGGACTCCAACAAGGCTTTGACGGTGGCACAGCAGTGGAGGAAGGTAGACAACAGTCGGGTAAGCTTGAGGGGCGTGGTGGAGCTCTCCAGCATAGTGGGCAGGACTAGGGAGGCCTGAGATGCGCTCCCCACCTCCAGCTCTAGCGAGGAGTGGTCGACACCGGAGAAGACGACGGCGAAGGGAGCTGGCGGCGTTCCAAAGACGGCAAGGTTGAGGCGCAAGTCAAAGGAGCAACAAGGCGGCATGAGGAGGCTTCCAGGAGCCGAGGAAGGAACAAGGGCTGGCTGAGGAGCTCCACCTGTCCCAAGCACCGGCGATGGGTCCGGGAGAGCTTGGAGCGCGCTACAGCGGAGGAGGCGGTCGAGGGGGGGTCTAGAGTATCTTCAGCGGACAGCAGGGGAGCTTCTAGAGGTGGTAGTCTAGAACTGGTGTGATCGAAGCGTCCCAGTGGATTCCATAGTAGAGGGTGTTGACGGCGGAGTGACGGCGATGCCCTCAGGTAGAGGGGGGCCAAAGGATTCTCCTCCTAAGTGATAGGGACTCAAGGAGGAGGAGGAGGAATAAGGATGAGAGGCTCCAGGACCCTCCTCCCAAACCAGGAGGCCAGCGGCCTCGCTGGTGGTGGTGAACCCACCACCGGAGGTGGAGACGATGACGCGTAAGGCGGTGAACTCAGATGGAAAGCACAGGAAAGGCTATCTAGACTTAAAGAGGCATGCTCGAGATTGAAAAAGAGGGAAAAAGGGGTACCTAGTTGGCGACGCTATCGCCCCGACAATGCTCCTCTGGCTGCAAATCCGGTAGTGGTTGGTTAGGGCTGCAAAAGGCTTGGGGAGAGGCTCTTGATGTAAAGGGGACTCGCTAGGTTGGCTCTAGTTTGAAAGGGGGGACTTTCTGTGGATTGGAGCACTGGAAGGAGGGGACTGGAAAAGGAGAAGTGTCTGTCAACGACAGAAAGCTTTTAAACTCCGACGAGGCCTCTCCACATCGTCGATCCTTCTTCTCAGGGGGCCAACACTGTTGGATCAAGTGCGTACTGGAGGAGGAAAGACCAAAGATCATGGGAGATCGGGGAGGGACAGTTGTTGATTGAGATTTGACGCCAAAAATCTCAAGTTGTCGCCGACAGTGAAGGCTGGTCGGAATTATTTTTCAGTTTTCTAAAGTTTGTGATTGAGGGGGAAATTGGCTATTGTGGGCAAAATTGGGCCTGGGTTTATGGATTTTTGTTTTTAGAGTTTTTAGGTTTTTTTTTTTTTTAGGTTTTATGGGATTTTAGAGTTTTATGTTGTAGGTTTTTTATTATTATTTTGTTTTGTGATTTTAATTAAATTTCTGATTTTTTGATTTATGGTTTAATTAATTGATAAGGGTTTTTAGGATTTTAATTATTTTAGGGTTTTTGTGATTTAATTAATTGATTAGGGTTTCTAGGGTTTTATTATTTTAAGGTTTTTGTGATTTAATTAATTGATTTTAAATTAGGGTTTTTAGGGTTTTATTATTTTAGGGTTTTTCTGAATTTAAATGGATTAAAGTTTTGTGTTTGAGTTTTAATTTAGATTTAATTAGTTTTTACTTGACTTAATTAGGGATTTAGTTTAAATTTTGGTTTAATTTGTTTTTTATTAGGGTTTTGACTTAGATTTTGACTTCATTGATCTTTGCTTGATTTTTGTTTAGATTAGCATTTCTTTTTAATTAGATTTAATTTTTTAATGGATTTTATTAAGTTTGACTTAATTAGGGTTTTCACTTGTTTAATTTGGATTTTAAATGGTTTAAATGGATTTTATTTGATTTTGATTTTGATTTTAATTAGGGTTTTCACTTGATTAAATTTGGATTGTAAGTGGATTTAAGTGGATTGTATTTGATCTTGGTTTTAATTAGGACTTCTACTTAATTAATTTGGATTTTAAGTGGATTGAAGTAGATTTTATTTGATTTTAATTTTAATTGGGATTTTTTATTTCATTAATTTAGATTTTAACTGTTTTGAATGAGTTTTATATGGTTTTAATTTTTGATTAGGTCAGAGTGGCTTGTGTGGGTTTTGTGGTTTGGTGGAGCTAGGGTTTAAGTTTGGTGGCCGCAACCAGAACATCTTTCTAGAGGAACTTGCTGCCTAGTGACTGCAAAATTGGGATGTCTACACTGATATCCTAAACTATCTATCTAGGTTTACAACCTAAATTGTCACTGAGTTCGTTAACTTAAACTACTACTGAGGCTGACAACCTAAACTATCACTGAGGCTAGTAACCTAAACTGCTATTAAGGCTGACAACCTAAATTGTCACTGAGGTTGGTAACCTAAACTACCACTGAGGCTAACAACCTAAACTATCGCTAACGCCGGTAACCTAAATTACCACTGAGGCTGACAACCTAAACTGTCACTAAGGCCGACAACCTAAACTACCACTGAGGCTGACAACCTATGCTATCACTCAGGCTTATAACCTAAACTATCTAGTATGTAGGTCCGTCAACTTACCACGACCCTTTTAAGCTGACAACCCAAACTGTCTAGTCAATGAATCCATCATCTCATCACACCCCATCCCTCGGTTGGCAGGCCCGACAACCTTGCCTAATGTCTCTGTCTTCGGGCTGACAACCTGAACTGTCCGATTGACACCAGCCATCTGTCTACCCTCGGTTGACAAGACCGATATCGTGCCATGCCTCCATTGTTCTTCAGGCTGATATCTCAAACTGTCCAGCTGATAGGTCATCGATCTATCGTGCCTTTGTCATGCGGCAGGCACGATGATTTTGCCCAGGCCTCTTTTGGTGCGAGTCGAGTAACTCAACATGTTCCCCTCTATCGGATGGTGGGTTATTAACTCATCGCCTGTTTACATACATCATTGCATCATGCATTCCCCATCTCCTTACATCATAGTCAACACCCGCATTAGCATCATGCATGGGCCCTGAGTCATGATTTTTGGTGCATCTGCCGAATAAATGGCTCACGACCCCACAGTAATATCGCCCTCCTGCAGGCTCAAGTAGGGTGTCTTGCCAACCCTGAGCATCAGTCTTGGTTCCCTCGACCTTGCTCAAGCAGGGGCATCTGTAGACACCCGGATTTTGCGATCATTTGGCTATTGACTTCCAGGATAATGCTCAGGCTGCGGTGGACCCAACCATCTAAATCCAAAAACAAACCAAAACCTGTTCTAAACCCAAACTAAACTAAAACCAAGCCCAAACGTAAACCTATATATATATATATAAATCAAAAGTTAAACCTAAATGTAAATCTCAAAATAAAACCTAAACATAAAATGATAAAATAAACTAAAGACAACACTGAACTTAAAAGAATAAAATTTAAACCTAAAAAGATAAAATAAAATAAAAGCAAAACAAAACCTAAGCATAAAAGAATGGAACAAACTAAAACCAAAATAAAACTTAAGCCTAAAAAGATAAAATAACCAAACCTAAATCACACCTAAAAGAATAAATAAAATGAACCAAAATCAAAACAAAACCTAATTTAAAATAAAAATAAATAAACAGAAGCCCAAAAAACTATTAGCCCGCATGCCTGCCAAAACCATAAGCCCATGCAAACCCTACACCCATCCTCACCGTCCGTTCAAGAGCCCTACATCCTATGTCCCATGTAAACCCTAACCTTACATAAGACTACCCACATGAGAGAGTTGGGAGGATTAAAGGATTAGTGGGGAAGATTGGAAGCTTGGGAGAGAAGAGGGAGTACGTAAGAGAGAGTGGAAAAAAAGAGAAAAGGAGGGAGAGAGAAAAACCCTAGAGAGAAAAAGAGGAGAAACCTACACCCAAAGCCCTAGCCCTCACGTAAAATAGAGAGGGAGAGAGATGTCCATCGCTGTCCCAGCCGTCCCTCACGTCCTGTAGCCACCACCGTTGTCAGAGGACACCAAAAATCGTCCATCACGTAGGTATAGCCTTTCATCCTTGTAGAACTCGTATACATGCTCGTTATTTTCACATTTTATCATATATCAGTGTATATTCCAAGATTTTCTCATTTTTTTTGCCATGATTTGTCATGTTTCATGCGTTTTCCAACAATGGGTCGTCGTTCCCGCGAGGTCGTCAATCATTTCACATGAATGGTAGTCCCTTCACCTCGATCTCGCATGCATGCATCCCTATGGAACCCAAACAGTAACCCACAGCTGTGTTTTCCTCCCTCCAGTCATGCACCTCCAGCCCGAGCCATCCCCTCATCCACAGTCGTGCGCCACCACAACATCTCTGAACCCAACTCCAAGCCCACAGCCCACCACAATCTCCTCTCCTGCACTAACCCCCATGTCCACCAATCCCCATACACCAAAGGGAGAGAAAGAGAAGAAGCCCAGTCCCCATGCGAGAGAGAGAGAGAGAGAAGGAGAAAGAACCCATCTCCATAACACAACACCGCCCACCAAATCGTAGTTATGCTGTCCTATGAGAGAGAAGGAGGGAGGAAGAGAGAGAGAGAAACTGAGCCTCCAACCAAACCCCTGACCCACAAATCTAGGAGAGAGGGAAAGAGAGAAAAGATACCAGACCTGCAACCCTAGGGCAATCCTACATGCGAAAAGAGGAAGATGACCATCATTCGTCGTAACGAGGGGCGACTGAACTCATCGCCACACCCATAGGCGACAAGATCAAGCGCCTGTCAGGCAGGCAACTGATGATCCCTAGAGCATTTTTCCTGTAGGCTTTGTTTTTTATCTCTTGTGTTGATTTTTACTGCCTACAATAGCAATTTGAAAAATAAAATTGATAACATTCCTGTCCATTGTTATTTTGAGTTTTTAATGATTTCTAGGCTTGTTTTCTGTCCACCAATAGGGTGGAAACTAATTGTTTGACAGTAAGGTTATAGTTCATTAGGGTCCTCTATCTAATTATACCAACTGAGTAGAGCGAACCCAGGCCGATGCAAGTTGCCTACCCATACTCTGTCTCGGTTACGATTATCAGGTTAGGGAACCTAGGGTATCCTAGGGGCTTATTTCAGACTTCACCTTTCTCCCTAAGTCTATAACAAACCCAAGTAGATGCTTAATATCTTGCTATTTTGTATTTATTTATTGCTTTATGGTTTGCTAGGTGTAGACACCCCAATTTTCTGATTTTGCAGAATAAGAATGTGGTGGCCGAGCTTGAACCCTGATTGAGCCCCTTTGGGCCCACAAGCCCATCTTAGGCCCATTTGACTTCATGGAGGCCTTTTTAGCCCATTTGGTCCATTTGGGCCCACCTAAGCCTAATTGGGCCCATGGGGTCCCACAAGGCCCACATAGGTTCATGGAGGCCCATGAAGCCTACAATAACCCAGCCCACATTCTTCTTTCTCTCTCTCAAATCAACACCTCATTTTCTTTATTTTCCAAAGTTTTCCAATTAAATTCCCAAAACATCACCAAGTCAAAGAGAATTCATTGATTGAACCCATCTTCTTCTTCACCCATCTGATTTTACTGGTTCTGCCTCAAATCCTCCCCTACTGAGTTCAGCCTAGCTCGAGCCTCATCAGTCCAGCATCACAGAGCAGCCCTAGTCGTCCGATCAGCCATCGTCGGAGCTCTAGATCGCCGTTGATCTCCTGACGGCAGCCAAGGGGACAGGAGGGGACAGCGGTTAGGGAATGTTGGTTGGTCTGTTTATCTGAGCGCCCAGTTTGTTAGAGGAGTGGACCAGGCCATTACGAGTGAGAGCATTCTGTTACAGAGTTTGTTGGGTCGCCGGATTGTTGGGTTCACCTATATAAAGAGAATTTTTCCACACGAAAGAGAGCATTCAGAATACCCCGAGACCACTCGAGAGAGAAAACTGAGAGCAAGAGAGAGAGAACGAGAGTGCCAGAGCGAGGAGAGCACAACAGAGGAGCAGAAAGCCAGTGTCGCTCCCATAGCTCCGGCGAGGTGTCTCCATTCGGGTACACGCTTCTGACCTTCCTAATTGTCTGAATATAGATTTCTAGGCCTTCTCCTCTCTTCCCGGAGTGTTTCCAAGGGATCCAGAGTGATCCCTTGGCTAACGGAGCTCTACCGTGCCCCGCCGTCGCCACACTCCGGCGACAGAGGGGGGGCAATCCAAGAGGCTTCCTGGACCTCCAAGCCTCTTGTCTTCCTCCTCTGGTCTTCCCCTTGCTGTTCCGCCTCTCCGTGCACCGTTCCATCTCCTCCAGAAGCCCTATGTGAAGATCGCCGGAGTTGCAGCCACCTGCCGTCGCCGGGGAAGAAGACCTCGGGCCAGCTCTGTCTGCGCGCCTCAGCCCTCCCCGCTCCACTCCGAGCCCCCAAGACCATTTTGCAACCTCCCGCGAGTGCACCAGAGCCATCAGCCAGCTGCATTGAGCCCCAGGGAACCTCGTCAGCCCAGCTCGTCGGAATCTGCAACGTCGATGACAAGCGAAGTTTGGGACGTGTAAGGAGGCACGAACCTAGCCCTTGGATGAAGGACACGGGGGGGGGGGGGGGGGGGGGGGGGGGGGGG
>JAMKQA010019060.1:0-18702 GCA_024699735.1 Posidonia australis
TTTCAGTCATTTTCATACATGAGCATATAGAATAAGCAAGCACGCATTTAGCAGACCATTGACAGTAGGAAGCCTAGAAAGACCGAGTTTTCTCGAGCGCATGGGGGTGCCTAACCCCTTCCCCATGCGTAACCAGAATCCTTACCCTTTCTCTGGCTCGCATTCACCCTGCATTATCCATTTTGCACGGAACACGAATTCATTGAGCATATTGTCTCACCTCTTGATTTTCTTGAGGTTCTTCTTGGTTTTCCTCGTCTTTCCATTAAAAGACTAGGTGGCGACTCCCTTTTCTTTTCTTTTCTTTTATCCTATCCTTGCGCCTTCGCCATCTTGGCATGGTTGTGACCCCCTTCCCGCCTCCCTCCGGGTTGGGCACAGTCACAGGTGCGACTGTAGGAATCGAAGACGGAATGTTGAGGACGTAGGACTTCCACCCCTATGTGAACAACAAGCCAAGTCTGTTAAAAAAGAAGCAGAATACAGTTAGATAAGTACAGTAAATCACTAGAATAACAATATTAGCTTACTTGCACTAGGGCGCCGCAACCATAGAAATGTCGAGAATGCTTTAATGCCCGATCCAAACCAACATAGGTCTCTGTTAAAAGAATGAGGGCAAGATCGATTTGATGGGTGATCATGGCTAACGCTACTTCTACAACCTCAACAACAACTGTCATCCAACCGTGACTGAAAATGAGCTCTCCAAGGAAGCACACTACAAAGCCACGAAGCCACAAGTTGCCCAATGATGCCTGGTTATTGGTGATCTTGTCGAAATAATCTAGGTGCGGCATTGGAGTCGACCCGTCCTTGCAGATGAGGCTTTTCTTGCAAGCACTTCGAGATAAGCTTGTCAGTTGACTCAGAACAGAAAAATAACTGTCACAACGCATGCAAACAGGTGGTGACATGCACAGTGATAGGCCGCAGATCCGTTGGACTTCTTCCAGGGTAGGGGTAAGTTTCGTCTACCCAATGCGGAATACATGGAAAATAGGTTTCCAAATCTAGCTGTAGCGCATAACAAGTACCAGTTCACCTCAACCTTAGCAATGTTCAACAACGAGGAGGATATGCCCCAAACCTGCAATTGCTCACGATCCTCAACAGTTAATGCACCAATCTATGTTTGCAAAACATCTGAGCAATGTCTTGGTGTCACCATGGTCAGATACCCTTGCATGGAAATTATGAAGATAGATGTTATATCAAAACATAGTAGGAATAATGCAAAATAAAGTTTGAGCTAAACAGAAAAGTCATATGGCCGAGTGATTTCTCATGGTGGAGAGGATCAAATGGGTTCACAAATTTGAAAAACGATGTGATGTAAGAGCAGAACATGTAGTTTTTCCTTTAGGAAAATATGAGAAAAGATGAGCAAATCCGAAGAACGATAAAAATCAGAACATATAGGTTCTTCCCGTTGCAAAAACTGAAGCATGATGAAAGACCAATACATGTAGTCTTTTTCCTTTACAAGATATGAAAGAATATGAGTAACAAAGATCAAATAAAAGGAGCAGTATGTGAATCTGTGCAAATGTAATGAACTCTCTCAAAGAGGAATTTTCTTTGTCATATCAAAGAAATCGGGCAAGATGTCATACCATTGCAAGCAGAGAAAGAGCGTAACAGGCAACAGGAGGGCAAAAACGAAGCCTAAAGGATGTTTAAGGGCTTGAGAATGGTGTTTGCATTAGGAGAGGTGACGGATTTCGTTGAGGAATACGAAATAATATAGAAAAGAAAGGGGAAATGTAGTAAAAAGGAAGCAGGCTGGCATTCTGAATAGAGTGCATATAGCGAGCGCACAGCCCTAGCGCACAGTGTAGGTGCACGAACCCGGCGCACAAACCTGGCACATAGAGCAAGCGCACGGACCTGGTGCACTAAGCAAGGGCATGGAGCAAGCGCACATCACAAGCACACCAAACTACAGACGACAAATAGAACCTCCTCTAAAAATCAAGCTCCTAGCAGAAGCACGAGACGGGACTGAGAGATCCATGTCCATAGGAGGAACAGCGGGGATGCATAATTTGTTGAGGAACTAGTGCCTCACTCGCCCTAGGAGGAAGTAGGTCGACTTCTTCATGCAATAAAACCACACCTGCTTATCCCTTAGAATGCGGCTGGAGTTTAAAGGAGCCCAGTTAAATCCATCGTATCTCAACAATGGGTGTAGGTGTAGCTGATTGCAAAAAGAACAATTATAAGTAGTAGCAGGCGAATATTGATATATAGAAAAAAAATTTATGTAATAAAACTTACATCCTCGAGTTCTACCAAATCTAGGAGATATCAGTAGGACTCATAGCTATAGACCCCGGCAACGGCACGGTGGTTAGGCTCGACCCACTGACGAGGCAAGGGAAGAAGCTCATCCCGGAGGCGACCAAAGCAATGCCCCAAGTGATATGCTCCATGGCTGAGTACTGACAAAAGCAAACAGAAGGAAAGTTAGTTATCAGCTTATTATTAAAAACTTTGCAAAAAGGAAATAAATTTGCATTAGTATTTACAGTAAGTAGGGGGTATCGTCCCACATGAGACCGACGTCCCAGCCTAGCTACGTTGTCCAATCTACAGATCAGTCAAGTGTAGCTAGCCCTGGCCCAGTCATAATGATCCAAGTACTCCAGGTTAGTCAGATAAGCCAGCCAGTCAGCGTGAATGCAGTAAGCAGAGGAGTCGCAGAAGTTCATGACAAATAGGTCTAGTAGAAAGTGCCGGAGTACGTAATCGGCCTCGTCGCTGCTCAGCTCTGAGTTTGACCAGAACTGATCTCACTCCCTAAGCCAACCCACGATGATCATGTGTTTTCCCCGAGGTGGCTTTGTTGGAACATGACCTAGGTACGTGGGAGCCAGATGCATCCCATGAGTGATTTCTCCAATGATTGGCTCATCACCAAATGAAAGACCCATGAACAAGGCCCACTAATCAAGCAGCACCGTCAGCTCCCCAAATGGTAAATGAAAAGTATGCATCTCGAACCTCCATCTCTTCGCCAAGACTCAGAAAAAGTTGTAATGGCCATGGATGACTGGAATGCGAAGTAGACCACCAAAAGGAGAGCGGTGGAGCAAGAAATCCTACAGAAACTCGGGTAGGCGGTGGAAATGGTCCAACATTGGGGCCTAATGACACCGCATGACCCGATTTACATCCCCAACCTGCAAAAAATAATGACAGAACAGACACAACATTAGCAAAGCAGCAATGACAAAGCAAAGATGTGTTAAGGGTAGGGCGAAGATAATTACCTTAAAATCCGAGCTGTCACAAATGTGATCACTGCTGAGTAATCTCCCCACGAAGTTACCAGACTCTTGAAAATACAATTGTTAATTGAAATGTAAAATCTATGTCACAAGCGCAAGTCATTCCAAAGGAGCTTACCTTGACGGGGATAGCAAGTGCCGAACTACTAGAGACCTGAGACCTCGAGGAAGTGTTTCGCTGCCGCATGCGAGAATTAGAAGGTCTACCCCAAGGAAGCTGTGAGCTCTCCCCCTCGGGGATCGGGTCGTCCTGCAAACAAATAAAGGTCACAAGCCTAGTCTTGAATAGCAGATTAAAACATAGGAAGTGCAGTATATTCAAGCATAACTATAGACACCCCGATTTTGAGGTGACTCATAGATGAGCTTTCCAGATGTTGCTTTGGATGTGGCTAACCCTTGAATCCTATTAGTTAAACCAAACCAAAACCCATAGCAGGTCCGCAGCCCAATTAGAAATCCAGACAAGTAGGGGACACCTAGCTAGCACACCTAGCTAGCACATCTACCTAGCCCACCTAGATAGCACACATAGCTAGCATATACCTGGCGCACATCCCAGGCGCCCAGCCATTGCTTAGGTTGCTGGCTGCTAGCTTTCCGCCTCCCATGGATGTTACCTCTACCAACGAATATGCCATGGAATCTTCCAAGCTTTTCGTCTACGAGGCTCCTTGCATTCCTAGGAGTTACCCATGGAAAATCCCTATATATAGACCCCATAAGCAACCATTTGAAGGGGCTGATCATCTTGAAAGATAGAGACACACACAGCTACATTAGCATTCTCCAGAATTCTGCAACTATTCACTTGAGTACTCAAGCTTTGCCTTGCATCCAGAGATATTGTTAGCCCTTCCAAAGCATCAAGGAGCTTATTATCTTGGGTCTTTCTTTTCTTTCTTGAAGGAACATCTTGGAAAAGGTAGGTCCTTCCACTTTTCCTTTAAGTTCTTATTCTTTTGCAATGAAATAAAGCATGCTAGAAATTCCACATGTATGGTCTGATTTATCTGTATTTTCATGAGGTTTCTTTGATGAATTTACTTATCCACTGGGCAAGATGCTCTCCATGCAAATCTACATTTTTCATTGCAAGCATGTATACTTTGTTTCTAGCATAAAAATCTGCACTATATCGCCTGCATGAGCTATGTTTTATTGGGTCTACTTGTTTCATGTTTGTCCCTTTGCATTTTTGTATGCGTTTCTGCCATTAACCCATTAAGTCATCTTGTTTTTAATCAAATGATAATAAGATAGCTTTGATCAGATGCATCCTATCATGCTTTCAGCTTTTTAACGTCCGCATGAATCAACCTGCATTAGTGTAAATCACCCATCTCTATTCTGGGTCAGGTTCTGGATCAGATTGCAGTCTGATCTAGATTTTCTGGGGAGCACCTATATGGCGCACCAGAGTGGCGCACCTCTCCTATGCACCACTCTGGCGCCTCATTCAAGAGCACTAGACTGGTCAGAGAGTAAAACATTCACTTTTGCATATCTGCTTGCATGGTTTTCTGAATGATTTTGAGCCTAATTCTTTTACTGCTTATTCTTTTTATATATTCCGTGGCTTTTGCATGCATGTTTTCAGTTTAAAACAAGATTGTTTCCTAGTTGTTTTCTCCCTTTGGATAGTCAGTCATTGGTCAAAGTCTGGTAGGCTATTTGCCTCTACTCCTACGTGGAGAGCCTTATGCATCAGCCCATGATCCAGTGGCATGACTGAATCCTGCATCCTTCATTTTACCATGAATAGGGTGGGATCTTGTGTGAGGCTACTAGCCCTTGAGCACAAGGTCCACAAGTCATTGCACTTGCATTTCTTTCTCTTTTAAGGCATGTTTTCCAAGTTTTGCAAAGGGTTTTACATGGCATGATTTACTGGAAGGCATTATCATGTGACTTGGCATTGCATAGGTTTCTATTTTCCCTCAGCACATCTCTCTGGCCCACATAGGAGCACATATGTGGCGCACCAGACTGGAGCACCAGTCGGGCGCACCATACAAGTGCATCAGCCTATTCATCAGTAGCACACGACAACTTTTGCATAGCTTTCTAGCATGATTTTTATTTCGATTTGCTTCTGGTTTTTCCTAGTTTTCTTCCTTGATATACCAGGGAGGGATAGCTCTGCTTTTAACTATTTCCATGCATGTTAGATTGCATTTGGCATATAGCAAAGTAAGGATGATAAATCGCTCAAAATACTTAGATCCTTGATCTTATTCATGCAATATCCTTGCATTGACGCTTGACCCGACTTATGAGCGATATTTCTGAACCTTAGGACACACCCTGCACATCATGCACCCTTATTTAGCATAGGACACCAAGCATGGCATGGCATATTGCCCTCAGGCGTATAGCAAAGGTTGAAAAACTGACATTTCGTGAGCAAAAGAGAAACCAATAGAAGACCAATTTATCGGGCGCACGAGGGTGCCTAATACCTTCCTCTTGCGTAACAGGGATCCTTACCTATTTCTGGTTTATGACCTGCTTTTCCATTGCATGATTTGCATGTTTTATATGGTTTTCCTCGTCTTCCATTTTAATAGACTAGGTGGCGACTCCTGTATTTGCATATTTATTTTTATTGTTTTTTTTTCCTTGACTTTGCCGTCCCTCATGTATTTTGGCCTTTCGCGTCAAAATCTTCGAGGCTGTCGCTGGCATGGTTACAGGAACTGGCGACTTTGTTGGGGATCGAACCCAGAACCTTTGGTTTTGTTTTTGGTTTCTCCTTTGCTTCGGCTTTTCTCCTTGCTTCCTTTTTCCATGCCTTGCATTATTATCCTTTTTTTTAAGTGGTGTCTTTTTGCATGCATGCCCTTGTAATGTTGTTCTTTCCTTTTACACATTTGCTATGTCACCACTATTGCACATGTTTTGCACCTGCTTATGCATGATAATTCATGACTAAATTGCATGTTTATTTCCCTTCCTGCATATGCCATGCCTAGGAGATTAGAGACATGTTTGTTCTCCCCATTTGGTTAATAAAAGAAACATAAAAACCAAAATCAATAAATCAGGCAAACTAGTGACAAATTGCAAACCTTCCCCCACGATTTAATAAGATTGCAAGTAAAAAACTTAAAGCATACTATGCATACATCATATAGGGCATGCATCTTCTCCTCTCCTAGGATCGCCTATACAGTCTGCGAAGGACATTTTTCGGTGGCTCATCATATGGCTTTGGCGTGGGATGAAAAATCGGGTTTGTCCCCCCTTGTCCGGGGTTGTGTCGGTGTAGTAGAGGTACAACCTACTACTTTGGCGGAGGTCGAGGCCCCGAAAGCACCACCCGTTCACTGCCTAAGCTTTGGTTGGGATTTAGAACGGGGACCTTATTTTTTCTAAACTCGAGTCGAAGACCCATTCACCCTTATATGAACCCAGAGTAGACAGCTTAATAGGACATCCCTAGTTGGTGAGAGAGTGCATACTAGGGGCATTCATTTGCATCTCATACCAACATAATCATTGCATCTTTTCTAACTTGTTTGTTTATGTGCATAGGATTTCTAATCTTTGAGTTTCCTTAGCCTGAGCTCAAGATCTTTCCTTTCTCGAACTCTGTTTGCGACCTTATTTTCGACCGCGTCTCCCACGTTATCTGTCACTTTTGACGATAGCTCGTCCTAGGATTCGTCCTGTTCTTTCTAGCCGCAATCCGATCCTTACTCGCTCGCGATCCACGATGGCCCAGCATGCCAGTGAGTCCCTTTCCCCTGCTGTCCAAGAGGAGGTCCCCGTCTCGGGACACTCTTCCTTTGTGTCTGTTCCAGTCATCTCTGCTGCCTCTACTTTTGCTTTAGCTTCTAGAGGACCTCCACCACCTCAATTCTGTGTCCCTGTGGCAACCCCGCCTTCGGGACCACCTGCCAAGTCTTCTCCTGCTATTGGGGCCACAGTAGTTGAGTTTGTTTCCCCTTAGGGCTATGTGTTTACTAACCCTCCTCCCACTGCGGCCGTTTCTGTAGTAGCCACCCCCCCAATTCGAACAACTGGGATCTCAGCCTCTTGTTTCCTCCCCTGCCTTGCCTCCTTCTCTTGGAGCCACCGGCGACAATCCCATGACCGCACAGCTGCAACAAATGTCGGCCCTCGCCCAGCAGCTGTTGGGATTGGCACTAGCACTCCAGCCCTTCTCAGCTTTGTCTTTCCCGGCTCCCAAGTTGCCTGCGCAACCGGCTTTAAGACTACAATTTGCACCCACTGCACTCCCTCCATATCCGTCGCCATCCATTGTCTCTCCGACGATAGGGGTGTCGACACTACCCTTTGTTACACCAGCACAGCACCCACCATAGCATGCATCCCTCCTATCTGGTGGCCAGTCCCCTAGGCCGGCGGGAGCACAATCATCCGTGAGCATTGTAGTAGAGACCATCCCTGTCCAACAACTCTTGCTCCCACATTCTGCACCACTCATTGCACCACCCCCTGCATTATCCTATCCTTTTTATCACACACAAGCCTCATCCTTTGTTCCCCAGCACACAGCACCCATGCAAGGGTACACTGGCCATCCTACCGTAGCACCAGACGGCGGAATGGTGGATCCGGAGGAGCCCTTAGGGACCCATACAGTGTACGTGGCACCCGCCTCCACTGCACAGACCACAGCTGCAGTAGCTCTAGATGCTCTCCTCGCGAGAGTAAATGATCTGGAACGCACTCTCCGACAAGTGCAGGGTGGGGACCGCCAGTCCTACCAACTTTGGGACCTCTGTTATTTCCCAGAGGCAACTCTCCCCCCGAATTTTCATACTTCGGAATTTGAAAAATACAATGGTAGGGGCTACCCAATTGCCACCTCAAAGCCTATTACGAAGACCTCGCTCAGCTCTAGGCTGACGAAAGGTTGTTAATCCGCCTATTCCAGAAGAGTCTCACGGGGCCCGCGTTGAAGTGGTTCACTTCCCTCAACATGGCCACCATCAAGACTTGGGACAACCTTACACAGGCGTTCCTGGAACAATATTCCTTCAACCTCGACTTAGTCCCCAAGCAGGAGGACTTAGTCGCTCTCAAGCAAAGACCCCAAGAAACATTTGGAGAGTATCTTGGACGTTGGCGCTCTTTGGCTTCACAAGTCAAAGATATACCATCCGACGAGGAGTCTATTGAGATAGTGATCCGGGGAGCACAGCCAGCGATCGGGGCTCTGCTTAGCATTCAACCTGTCACCACTTTCTCTGCACTGCTTCGGGCGGGCGCCTGTGTTGAGAGTTCTCTGTGTGGTGGCAATTTTCCAGCGTTCTCAGCATTTGCCAAACAGGCCACTGCCTCACATAGTGGCCCTAACAGCAGCAATAGCAAAAACAACAACAACAACAACAACACCAATCCACCCAAGAGGCGGGATCCCACCAAAAATTCTGTTTCTTATATCAGATCCCCTGCTGCTCCGGCAAATGTCCGCTCGCCCCCGCAACGCCAAGTAGTTTATGCACCCACGCCTACACCTAGAGCACAGCATGCATCACACATTACCCCCACTGCCACACTAGTATATCCTAACCCGCCGGCCAGGACGCGCCCACCGTTGGCATATCCACAGCCGAAGCGACAACGCCATGATAGGCCGCCACTATACCCCTTTAGTGGAGCCTTTGAGCATGGTATTCCCTAAAGTCGCATCCTTGCTGAGGCTGCCTGAGGTGCGCCCTCTGCCTAATCCGCTGTCGGCTTGGTACAATGCCAATGCGTTCTGTAATTTCCATCGGGTGGCTGGCCACTCAACGGACAATTGTTTGACACTTAGGGACGCTGTCCAGGACTTGATTGACCAGAAGGTCATTGTGATTAATACCCAGGTAGCCACCCCAGCACGTATCCTAGTAGTCGCTCCAGAACAGCCAACACACCCCAGCATAGTTAGTCAACCCTTGCCGCAGCATCCATCTTTGGGAGCACCAGGTTCCTCGGGAGTCAATTTTCTTTCTTCTACTTCTCTTTCTCTTGCTCTGTCTGAGTCTGTCTCTTCCCCTATCTGCCCAACCGACTTGATTCATCATGAGTCGTCTCCTTTTCCCCACCAGTTGTATCGTTCTTTCCTCAATAACTCCGAGGAATCTGTTTTTATGATCTGTCCTGTCGTCGAGTCGGAATACTCTGAGGTGCCGCTTGTAGTATATCCCCAGCCCCCAGCTCCAGTTTATTTATCCGCCTGGCCCCAATCTAGGTCAGGACAACCAGCACACCCTCAGGCCCACCGATACCCTCACCAATACTCCCAACATCCTCGGGTTTACACTCCTACCCACCTATATCCTTCAACCGCACCTGTACAATTAATAGCCCGTTACCCGGTTGTTGTTACTTTGACCCATGACATGCATCGTGTTCCTTACAATTATGCCACAGGAATGTGTGCAGAAGTGACACGATCAGGCAGAATATACAGACCCCCAGCAGCTAGACCTAACCCCTTAACCTTAACCCCTAACCAGTTACAAGCCCAGCCATCTAGGTCATCAGCACTTGTAGCAGTAGCCCCTGCCCAATTCCAAGCACATTCTCCTCAACCACCTATGTCTAGAGTAGCACCACCCAATCCTACCACTAGCAGCCAACCTTCAGCTGACATCACTCCCCAGCTTAAGAAGGTTAAAGCCGATATTTTCATTTGGGACCTGATCCATACATCGGCTGAACACAGAGAAGCTTTCCTTAGGGTCTTTCAAGCAGCCCGTGTATCTCAAACCATAAAGCCTGCTACCTTGGAAAACATGGTAGGAGTGATAGCGGCACCTCAGGTTATCTCCTTCTCTAGCCTAGAGTTACCTCCCTCTGGCACCAATCATAACTCTCCCTTGTTCATCACTGCGCAGTATCAAAGCTTCTGCTTCCCCCTCACACTAGTGGACAATGGAGCAGGCCTTAATGTCTGCCCCTTGCACACGGCAAGTGCAATTGGATTCAAATCCGAAGACATTACACCAGCTGTGAAAGGGATGACAGCTTTTAATAATACGCATCATGATGCGCTTGGAGTCTTGATCATTCCCCTAACTATAGGCCCTGCTTGCTTCGACGTAGAGTTCTACGTCGTAGATATCAAACCCTCCTTCAATCTGTTGCATGGACGCCCTTGGCTTCACAAGCATCAAATCATTCCTTCAATCCTCCATAGTATGATCAAGTTTTGCTGGGATGACAATGTGGTTGTTGTCCTGGCAGAAGACATGGAGAAGGTTGAATCTATCTCTGCTCTAGCCCCTCAGACCATTCACTTCTGATGTCCTCTATTGGGTTAATCGATTTGAGCCAGTTAATTTTATTCCACCCTCAGAGCTTGCCGGCCGTTTGGCCACTTTTGGCAACCCTCGTTTGATGGTCGACAACCTGTGTCGCAAATGGGGATACGAGAAAGGATCGCCTCTGGGGCTTTATGGTCAAGGAATCACCGAGCCGATCGAGGCCGAAGAATGGGTCGAGCGAGACGATTTGGGTTATGAACGGTGCTACCAAAGGAAGAGATCACAACGCCAGGGTAAGTCTTCCAAGTTGATTATTCTATGAGATTTATCTAACTTTATTAGCGCAAGCATTATGGATCCGAACCGCAGTTGATATGCAGTGTCAGCACCATCAGATTGGATCTGCCTAGAGGATTCATATCAGGATGACAACCAGCTAGAGCAGTGGGGTATAGAACAGGAAATCATGCGGACAGAGCAGTCAGCAGCCCATATAGTGGCCCAAGAAGCAGACTCAGATGATGACATCGGGGATCTAGACCTCTTATTTCAGGAGCAGCTAGATGTGCTTGCAGAAGATCTGGCAGAGCATGATCGCATAAGAAAGGGTAAAGCAGTTGCTACAACACCACCAGTAGAAGCACCAATACCACCCCAGGATCAAGTTTCAATAATGATCCTGCGAGAAACAGACGGAAGGGATACTAGGCCATTGGAGTTAATCTCCTGTCAGTCGGGAGGCGGGTCTAGTTGGTATTGGCAATATAAGCCTCACCTTAAGGGTGAGGATCAAAACCTTGAATCAAGCATGAGTAGGACAGGCAATGGCGGCCTCACCAGTTTACAGCAAAGCAGCCGCCAGCAAGCAGAATTTTGTACGGCTAACAAGGAAAATACCAAAAAAGACAAAAAAAATAAAAAAATACAAAACCAAAAATAAGGAGGCATCAATATCAGAGGCAGGAATTCCTAACTCCTCGGATCATCCTGACAGGGAAACTGAAGAAGCGGCGCAATGTCGACACAGAAACACGAAGGTCACTGTGACAGTCCTTAAACGCCATCAGGGTGCAGAATCAGAGGAAGTCTTCTCAGTTGACATAACTGACCCGGCATTTGAAAGAGAAATCCTGTTAGAGCTGATTGCCTATGAAGAAGAGGATGAAGTACATGGTGCAGATAATGAGGATGAGCCGTCACAGATTCCATTCTATGATGATGATCCAGAAGGCCCAAATCTTCATGTAGAGGAAGAAACGGAGCTTATCAACATCGGCACGGCAGAAGAAATAAAAGAAACATGCATCAGTGCCAAGTTATCACCACAAGCAAAGGCAGAGTTTATGGCTTTCCTGAAGGAATATGTAGATGTCTTTGCATGGAACTATGATGACATGGTGGGACTAGATATTGAAGTGGTAGTTCATACATTGCCGCTAATACCCAATTCAAAGCCAGTCAAACAGAAGCTTCGTAGATGGCGACCCCAATGGCTTTTAAAGCTTAAAGAGGAGATTATGAAACAGCACAAAGTCAGCTTTCTCAAAGTTGTGTTGTATCCCGAATGGCTTACCAACGTGGTCCCTGTGCCGAAAAAGGATGGACAGGTTCGCACGTGCATAGATTATCGAGATCTTAACAAAGCGAGTCCCAAAGATGATTTCCTGCTCCCTCACATCGATATTCCGATAGACAAGACTGCAGGACATAAGATGTTATCTTTTATGGACGAGTTTTCCGGATACAACCAGATCAGAATGGCTGAAGAAGATATGGAGAAGACGTCTTTCATCACTCCATGGGGAGTCTTCTGTTACTGAGTGATGCCATTCAGATTAAAGAATGTAGGTGAAACATACCAGAGGGCTATGATAGCTTTATTCCACGATCTTATGCATCAAGAGGTTGAAGTATATGTGGATGACATGATTGCCAAATCTAAAGAGCCCGAGGACCATCTCACCTGTTTAAGAAGGTTGTTTGAGCGCTTGCGAAAGTATAAGCTCCGCTTGAACCCCAACAAATGTGTATTTGGGCTATCTTCTTGAAAATTACTAGGTTACATCATCAGTTAGAGGGGAATTGAAGTGGACCCTCACAAAGCCAGGGTTATTATTGACAAGCCTCCCCCGACCACTGAGAAAGAGATTCGTGGTTTATTAGGCCGGCTACAATATATCAGCAGGTTCATTGCACAACTTACGCCTATATGTGAACCTATATTCAAGCTGCTAAGGAAGAACGCTCAGACTTGCTGGAATGATGGATGTCAAGTAGCCTTTGATAAAATCAAGCAGATCCTAGTGAAGCCTCCAGTTTTAGTTCCCCCTACGCCAGGGCGCCCTCTGCTACTATATCTCTCCACAACACAGTATTCCATGGGCCAAGTTCTGGGGCAGCATGATGAATCTGGACGTAAAGAGAAAGCTATCTACTACCTCAGCAAAATGTTCAATGACTGCGAGGTTAAATACAGCCCAATAGAGAAAGTCTGCTTGTCTCTGGTGTGGGCCACATAGCGCCTCCGACATTATATGATGGCATATCCAGTATTCTTGTTATGTCGGCATGACCCAATTAAGTATTTGTTCTAGAAGCTAGCATTGGTGGGCAGATGTGTTAAATGGCAGGTGATGTTATCCCAATACGATATCACCTATGTCACACAGAAGTCCATGAAGGGACAAGCCATGGCAGACCACTTGGCCGACTTACCTCTACCAGAATATCAACCGTTGCAGACCCAGTTCCCAGATGAAGATTTATTGTTTGCAATGGGCGAGGAGGAGCTGGAAGGGCCTCAGAATGAGCATCAGTGGTGTCTGAACTTCGATGATGCAGTCAATAAACGAGGAAGAGGCATCGGTGCAGTTCTAGCAACGCCACAAGGACAGCTTATTCCCTTTGCAAGGAAGCTGACATTTGAATGCATCAATAATGAAGCTTAATATGAGGCTTGTATTTTAGGCTTACAAGTGGCGAGGGACCAAGGCGCCCGAGAACTCCACGTGTTTGGCGACGCGATGCTGGTTATTTCGCAGGTCAATGGCGATTAGAAGACAAAAGACCAGAAGCTCGTACTATATCATGAACATTTGCTGAAATTGACTGTAGAATTTGAAGATGTCAAATTTTCCTTCATGAAACGAGCTAAGAATGCATATGCAGACGCTCTGGCAACTCTAGCATCATGGTTATCACTCCCAGAGGCACAGGCTATAGACATTTCGGTCACATGCATTGAACAACCAGCACATTGTATGCATATCCAAGAGGCGTCATCATCAGCTGAACTGCCTTGGTATAATGATATTAAAGCTTTTCTGGAGTCTGGCATTTTCCCTCTCGGCATTTCTGCATCAGATAAGAAGACCCTGACGCGGTTAGCATCCAAATATGTGCTCGGGGCTGGGCAACTATACAGAAGGTATTATAATCAGATGCTTCATAGGTGCGTAGACAAAAAGGAGGCAGATATGATAATGATGAAAGTCCACGCAGGCACCTGCGGTCCACACATGAATGGGGTTCTCCTAGCCAAGAAAATTATGCTACAAGGGTATTTCTGGTCCACCATGGAAACGGACTGCTGCCAATTTTTCAGAAGGTGCCATAACTGCCAGATACACGGCAATTTTATACATGCTCCCCCGTAACAATTGCATAGCATGTCATCACCCTAGCCATTTTCTACTTGGGGAATTGATGTTATCAAGGCCATTCATCCTACTGCATCCAATGGACACCGTTATATCCTGGTAGCCATTGATTATTTCACAAAATGGGTCGAGGCGGCATCATACAATACCGTCACAGCAGCTATTATAGAAAAATTCATCAAGAATAATATTGTCGCTAGATATAGGGTTCCATTTGCTATCATTTCTGACAACAAAACTAATTTCATAGCAAAGAGAGTTGAGGATTTCCTCTAGAGTTGCAAGATCAGACATCACAGATCCTCCCCCTATTGACCGCAGATGAATGGGGTAGTGGAGTCGGCTAATAAGAATCTGGTAAAAATCTTGAAGAAGATGGCCGAGACTCATAATGATTGGCAGGAGAAGCTGCCTTATGCATTATGGGGCCTACAGGACCTCCATCCAGACGTCAACAGGAGCAACACCTTACTCTTTGGTGTATGGCATGGAGGCGGTCCATCCCTTTGTAGTCGAGATTCCATCGTTAAGAATCTTGAAGGAGGCAGAATTAGAAGAGGCTGAGTGGGTACAGGACCGTATTGTTTAGCTAGATCTAATTGATGAGCACAGATTGCAAATTTTGCATCATGCCCAAAGTTACCAGAAGAGAATGGCACGAGCATATCAAAAGAAAGTCCATCCTAGAAGCATTGAACCAGGAGACTTGGTTCTACGTGCCATTCATTTGCCCGATGCACGGGGAAAATTTAGGCCTAACTGGCGCGGACCCTTTGTGGTTAAAGAGGCCCTGCCAAGGGGTGCCGTCATTCTTGAAGGCATGGACCATATAGAGCAGTCAGAGCCTGTCAATGCCTCCTACTTAAAGAAGTACTATCAATGACTCTTAGTCAATCCTAACGCCTTGCACCATGAGCCATGCATTTTCATGTTTTATTTTTTGCATTCTAGCACAACATGAATAATCTCCTATATCTTTTCTCTTTGCATAATATCATTTTTGCCCGATGAGGAAAATTGGAAGCTTGCCTGCGAAAGACATGTCCAATCCTCCTCATGTGCTACTACCCTAGAAGCTTAGGGTGTGAGAGAGAGATTTCAGAGAAATGGGCTAAATGAACAAATCCCCACGGGACTTATATCTCCAGAGGGAGAGGAAAATGTTAGGTCTAGAGGGAGTGTGAGAATTAAAGAAAAAAATACACTGACCTGGGAGCATAAAAAAATAGGAAGGCAGAAGCAGTAGACAGAAGATAAGCTCCACTGAGAGAGGCATGTAAACAACCTTATTCCTACCATATAACTTGGAGAGGAGTCGGAGCATGCACTTACTAAGCCCGCATGATCAAAGGGACTAGCCACCCCTTCAGCACAAGGGAAATAGCAGCCACCCCCTCTGCCTAAGTGTATTTTACCTCCAAGCAGGAGTAGGGTAGGTTTAGCATGCCTATGAGGGAGAAAAGAAAATGAATCCTTAAAAAGTAGATATAAGGCCCCAAGAATTTGGCATGAAGCCCATAAATCTGAAGGAAAGCCACAAATAAACCTAAGTGCCTAGGTTAGTGCCACATGAGTCGAGGACAGTGTCACCTCCTACAATAGGCAAAACAGGCTTCCTTGGCGCTGAGGGCACCAATATATCAATTAACCCTTTCTTTGCATTCGCACTTGTTGCACAGCATTTAATTGTTAGTCAAGCATATTTGCATTTACTTTGCAAGGCGTTTGGCCGTATTTCGACCAAGGGCATGCCAGCTGCCTTTTGAGTCGTAATTCGGGCAAGTAGGCATTCGGCTAGGGGCATGCTAGTCGCTTCTTTAATTGGAAGAATCTGAGACCAGGGGCATGCCGGTTATTTAATCTTGAAAGCAATTGTGGAAATACATGAACAAATACAAGCAATGCAGAAATGACATAAATGCCAATAATTCATATTGTGGTCTGTGGACACCTCGATTTTAAAGTCACTTGGCAGCAGGCTCCTTCGGATGATGCTCTGGTTGCAACCACCAAAACCCTAGCCCCTACAAGCCCAATTAGACCCACACTAGCCCACTCTGACCCAATTAAACTTAAAACCAAACAAATTAAATTAAATCCACTTAAAAGACTAATTAATCAAACAAATAAAACCCTAATCAAGTAAAATTCATTTAAATCCAATTAAAATCAAAGGAAAACCCTAAGTCTACCTAAAAATTCAAGAAAACCCTAATTAACCAAGTAAACCCTAAACCCACTTGAAACCCAATAAAAACCCTAATTAATAAAAATTCAAAATTTTAATTGAGTAAAAAAGAAATTAAATCAATTTAAAATCTATTAAATAAGACAAAAACCCCAATTCAAGTCTTAATTCAAATTAAATCACTTAAAAATCCAAACAAATAAGTGAAAATCCTAATTAAAGCCTAAATCTATTAAAAATCCTAATTACTAAAATTCAAAACCCTGATTAATCCAAAAACCCTAAATAAACACAAAAACCCTAAATAAACATAAAAACCCTAATTAATAAATCCATAAACCCTAATTAATCCAAAAATCCATAAATAAACTCTAATTAAAACTCAAAACCCTAATCTTAAATCAGTTAATAAAACCCTAAAATCCATGAAAATTCCAAAAATAAAAGAAAACAAAACCTTAAATCGAAACCTAAATAAAATGATTAATTAAATCAAGTAAAATACTTAATTAAATCAAGACTAATGAAATCTAAATTAAATCTAAAATATAAACCAACCAAATCAAATTTGGAAATTAATTCAAATAAATCCAAAACCAAAAAATCAAGAGAAAACCATTTAATCCATTTAAAACCAAAACAAATCATTTAATTAAATTTAAATCATCAAATAAAACCTTAATCAACTTAAAAAAATTTAAAACACATTTAATCAACCCAAATCCTCAAATCAAATCACAAACAATCAAATTAATCCTAAGTTTAAATCACACAACAAAAGAAAAATTAAAAACAAAAGAAAATAAAAACAAACCTTAGCCCATTCGTAAGCCCAATAGGCCCAAAAATCCTTAAACCAGAAAACTTTATAAAATGCAAAAATAATTCCTGTGAGTTCACCGCCGGCGACCCGTGATCTCCGACGCCATCTCCAGCGTCCAATCCCGCCATCTCCGGCGCCCAATCCTTGACGCCGCGATCTTCGAACTTGCCCCCGCGGGAGTGCATCTGAATGAACGACAGAGGTGACCCCGGAAGAGGATCCACGGTGGAGGGAGCTCCCGCCGGAGTTCAAAACACCCCCCACCGCTGATAGAACAGCGGGGACTGACCTACGACCTAAGCTCCCCCTGTGGAACACACCCTTGGCCCATCTAGCGCAACCCTCTGCCCGTTGCTACCCTAGAGCTTAGAGCCAAAGGAACCTTCCCGAGCCACCAACCTGTTCCCACAACCAGGGCAGCCGGAAAACGTCGTTGCCGTTGAAGATCACCGAAGAGCACATTCAGGTATCTTCCCCTTCGCCTCATCTCTAGTTCGTCTCGTTTAAGCCCCCGTAGAATGCCCATAGGGTAGCCCCCTGGTTGGCAGCCTTGCCTGCCTCTGCGGGTTTCGCCAGCAATGGGTTTGCCTTCTCTGGTGAACCCAAAACACTCCTTTACGGAGGAGGGGAACGTCTAGGCCACCACGCCTCTCCTCCTTTTCCTCCTCCCAGAGTACCCCTTTCGCAGAGAAGCTCAGTAGACCGCCCACGCCGCCGCACATCGTCGAGCGTCCCCTCGCGTGCACGAGTCTGCGTCGCCCTGCACCAACAATCTAGGAAGCTCCACGCATCCCCAACGAGCCCACCAAGTCACTCCACCACCTCCACCGTCATCATCGCCGGAGACGGAGGTGGGGAAAAGCTTTCAGACTTCCCCACGCCTCACCGACACCCCCGTCATCCTCTCCGTGTCCCCGCGACGCTCCCCGGGCCTCCGCCGTGCTGCTTCAGCCTCCAAATCACCGCCAGCCACGCCACCGTCTTCTCTGGCGCCGTCAGAAGCCCCTTGCCGGAGCTCGCGGTGGGGGGAGGCCACGGGCCCCTCCAGCCGTGCCCCACCACTCGGGGAAGACCACCTTGCCGCTGTGAAGCCTCCCCGGGTCCCCGCGCGTCCCGTCGTTCGCCTGGAAGCCTCCAGGATGTCACTGGAGAGATCGCCGGCGATCCTATGACGATCTCTCATGCATTCATCCTTTTGTGGTTTTCCTCGTCTTTCCCTAAAAAGACTAGGTGGCGACTCCCCTTGTGCTTTTTCTTTTATCCTATCCTTGCGCCTTCGCCATCATGGCATGGCTGTGGTCCCCCTTCCCCCCTCCTCCGGGTCGGGACGGTCACAGAACTGGCGACTCCGCTGGGGATAACCAGATTCCCACTTCCAGGTTAGTCTTTTGCTTGCTTGTGCTTCATAGGTTTGTTTGTTTGCTTTGTTTGTGGTTGTTTGCTTACTTAGCATGCTTTTTGCACTTTATTTCACACATTTGCTATGTCACTGCACACACTTGCTATATATCAT